>JAMKCH010003802.1:0-84206 GCA_023653785.1 Ophioderma brevispina
AAAAAATAAAAAATTTTTTTTTTTTTTAATTTTTCTTTTTTTATTAAAAATATGAGAATCGTGAAATTCCACTTGTTTTTGTTTTTAATCGTCTTCTGAAAAATTTGGGGCCAAAATCCGCTTTTTGGTATTTTTTCTCAAAATGTGGCAAGTTTTACATTATTTCATGCCATAATCTGACTGATCTTCTATTTTGTATTTTCCAGAAATGGTTTACATTACATTTACATATCATACTCAATATTTTGCCAAGGTTAAATAAGCCACCACCCCAAAACCGACTCACCGAACATAGGGTTAACACTCTCCTCAAAAAAAAACACAAAAAAAATAAGTGTAAAAGGGGGAACGCACGTGGACCCAACATTTTTTCGGGAGTGTGCGAATTAAATAAAGACGAAATACACGGTTCGACTGTCCCCTCGTCAGTATGTTGGAGATCCACCACTGGACCGCATATAGCCCTGGAGCTAGCACACATTTGTAACACATCTCAAGTACAAAGGTTTGAGTGATTAAATAGTTGACAGACTGAACGGAACCCCTGAAACGTGATCTTAAGTGCCGCAAGTGCCTTAAGAGAGGGGCCAAGACAAAGTTGTACGAGGGTCAAATCTGTGTAATTGGTGTTGATTCCAATCGTGTTGAAAAGCACACCATGTTATGTGTCATAACATAAGGATCATAAAAGGTTGTTTGGGGTAATATTACACATCCTAAAGTTTCAGAGTTATAGGCTCAAAACAGCCAAAAATTCAATAATAAGGGTCAATTTGCAGTTGTAAAGGGGTCAAATTTTTAAGTTGCTCCGATTTTGATAAAAAATGGTGTCAAATTTATTGGTGGAGTTTATAGGATTAAAATAAGGAATAAATAGTTTTGACTGTCTTTAAATGCTTAGTTTCCGATGTAGGGGGCAAAGAAGGTCAACGTCCATTGCATTCATGGGCTTGATCTTGTTACCCCCCTACTTTCTTAAGCAAAGATTTGAGACACTCACACTAGTTCTTAATTTATCCTATGAGCTCCACCACTAGTTTGCACTCTTTTTTATCCCAATGGAGCAATTTTAAAATTTGACGCCCTATACAACTGAAATTGCCCTTTTTATTGATTTTTGTTGCTGTTTTCGCCTATAACTGAACTTGTAGGGCTTACATATTACAAACTATACTTTTCTGAATCCTTACGGTTAGACACATAACATGGTGTGCTTTTCACCATGATTGGATCAATTTAACAATTTGACCCCTGTACAAACTTTGTTTTGGCCCCTCTCCTTAAGGCACCACTTGCGGCACTTAAGATCACGTTTCAGGGGTTTACTGTCAGTCTGTCACATATTTAATCACTCACACCTTTGACTTGAGATGTTTACAAATGGTGCTACTCCTGGGTTCAATAGGACCATGTCCATGTGGACACCAGAGAAACGAGCGCCATGCACTCGGTCTTTATTTTAGAGTCTCAAGCGGCCTTAATTATATATGTAGCTACATGCATGATTCTCACAGAATCTATGGCGGGTTTTGCATCGCCATAGATTCTGGTGGGTCTTTGAAAAGTTGAGTCTGATTACAACTTTGGGTCAAGGTTGATACGGATTCCTGCATATTTTGTTGAGGTCGAGGGTCACATACCAAGGTCAAAGATCATCTCGGTTCTGTTCCGTTTGGTTAGGTTTTCGTTTTTCAGTCTTTGAAAAGTTGAAGTCTGATTCAATCAGACGTGAGGTTAAGGTGCAGTAGGGGTCCTTCATATGTGGATGATGTCAAAGTTATATGACCATGGTCAAAGGTCTCTGAGGTCAAGTTGATGCCCTCCAACTGACAACTGTGCCAACTAACGCAACTTGTTTTATACTGCCATCTTGCCATGGGGATCGTGGCAAGTTTACTTGCTGTATTTTGTTTTATAGATGAGCCAACTTATGTTATTGTAGACCAAAAGCCCCACTAACCATGTAATTCATTCGCCCATGGTCCTCCCAGGGGGGGGAAACACCAACAAGGTCAACATTTGCATCAAAAAAGTCAACATTTTGGCCATATCTGTTTTTTTCTAGGTGAGCTAGTTATTCGGCCGGCCCGGATTAGACTGACTGTGTATTTAATTATAGGTCCGTATGGCCAAGTGTGTGTAGGTTCGCATTCTCGATCCATACTCGTCCTCCTGCAGGTTTTCTCCACATAATTTATACTCCCGGGGGTTTCCTCTGCTCTTGGCATAAACCCTGTTTTTCTGGTATTGATGGTTTCTCTGAGATGTGCTGATGTCACCTTTCACGGCTGCCGCACAGCACCTTGAGCTTTGTTTACGTTGATATGTAACATGTTAAAAAAATACAAAAATTATTATTATTTTATGTCTTTAAGATATAATTTGGGGCCTCACTCTGGAGCCTCTTCTGTACATGCTATTTCCAATACTGTAGGAAGGACTTTTTGATGTTCCCTGCTTGGGGGGGGGGGTATGGATGTGACTGGGATTTGTAAAACATACAAAAAGGGGGGCCAGGTTTCAAAGCATGAAAAAGGGTCATTCCGTACTAGTAACAAAACCTTTAGAAAGGGGGTCATTGGTTTCTGGGTAAATTAGTATTATGTGACAATGGTTCTTGCACAAGCGTGTCATAAACTCTACGGTATTGATTGAAAAAGTACCATTTTACATCAGATTTTTTATGAGCTGCCTGTGGCTTCAATCTTGTGTGACACCCATCATAAATGGGCTTTGGAAGTTGTCAATGATGTACAACTTAGAGATGTTATGTCCACCCGGACCACTTTAAATCTATGTAAATTGAAACTTTAAAATGACAAATTGCCTTACTCCTTGGAAGAAAGTAGAAAGAGGAAGTCTTTGTAGTAGATTTGAGGTTACTGTCATTTTTAACATATGGTTACTAACTTTCCTGGGCACTGTACACCTTATGATAGCTTTATAATATTATATAATGTCATTAATTCTCTGTTTGGTGCTCTCAAATATGTTGCATTCTACCACCATCAATTTGGCAATTTTAGTACATTTTACAAAGCATGCCTCCTTCCGGCAGCCATCTGGAGGCTTAAATGTTTTAAAGCCCACTTCAGAAAGGTAAAACTTTATTTCGTTTAGTCCTGGATAAAGTTCCTATCTATATGAAATACAAATATCAATTTTTGTTTCCATAAAACATGGTTGACCATTTTTGAAAATAGGCAGATGTGCGACAACCACCATAGAGGACTGTCAAATCGTGTGAAACACATTTTTCATTCAATGGTAATGAATTTGGCCATGAAGACGTGGTTAGAACGAGTTTGGGGTTATTTCCCTAATTGATGCGCATTTCCACGATTTGCACAACTCTCCTAATGTGCAAAACTTTTTTTGGGCAGAACATCCTAATCCTAGTCAGGGGCAACCCCTTTCAAGTGGATATATTGGAAAATTAATCACCAGGTGGGTGCAGCAACCGGCTCATAGGGTGAGTTGGGTACTAAATGAAAAAAATGAAGGGTCCCAACATGCACCCACCACGCCCCCTCCTTCCACCAAGTTGACTCATTGTAAGCCCTTACGTAACTCATACGGCATGCATTATACACACGCGACCCAATAATCGTTGCATGTGCCTCCTTGCATTTCTTCTTGCAGATGACACAATAGGGGGCCATTGGTACTAGATGAAAAAATGTGTCCATTGAGTAACCAGATTAAAAAAAAACAGGGTCATTGGGTATCAGGATGGGCAAAATAGGCGCTGGTCAATCTTACTTAAACTGAACTGTACTTATGTGTGCGAGGCCTTGCCGCTTGGCTAATGTACATTTATGGATAACCTTTAACAGTCCACATTCTCCATATCTTTTGGCCTTCTACCAATTTCTTTTCAGTAAACATTGCAGTCAGCAATTTGTTGAGTGAAAAACAGCCTATTTCTCAGTTTTCCACACTACTATTCTGATGTACTTTTTGTTGCACCACAATGCTTCAACTAATCCTGTCATACCCCCCTGTCTTTTGTCACAGATAGTTTTACTCACTGGCCACTATCAAAATTTGGTGTCTGAAGAAATTAAGCTATTTTTCTCATTTACCCTGTGAAATCTAATGCTGAAAGTTGTTTGGTACAGTTTGGGATGTTTTGAGTGCAAAACGTGTCCCATTTTGGTCAACCAATATGGCACAGTATTCTTTTGGAGCGTGGTGCTTAAATAAAGCCTGATTGAAATATGCCATGGAACTTCAGATGGGGCATGGTTGGCAGTTTGTATAATCAAGATGACAATTTATATATGAATCGTCCATAATCCTTTAACATTAATTTTATTTTGTGCAAACTTCAGGGGCAAACTTTGGTGGTTAAAACACCTTAACTCACTTATATTCTGTTCAGTAGAGTGTGATTGAATTTGAGGCTGACCATTTAGGGTCCCAAACGATAAGTTCCCCCCTAAAATTCGAGGACATTCGTTGCATAATGCACTTAGAATGGATGTTTAGAAAATTTCAAAAAGTTTTAACGAGAGGAAAACATTTGGCCTCTGCGACCAAAAGTTTGTGCTTTTCAAAAAACACCTTTGGTTTTTTCAACACACACTCGCTTTTCCAAAAAAGATGTTGTCAGAAAAAAGTGGCACTTTACCGTATTCAAACGGTCTAAAGTCGAGAAATTATCATTACAACAATGATTCCTGCTTTGTATTCATTGCGGTCTGAAGTAAATAAGCTTAAAACATTGACGCATAGGTAAACAAATAACAAACAAGACAAAATTTGCAGGAAAACAAACAAAGAGCTGTAAGCTTTACATTCATCAGTATCAAATAAAGTCATTTTTCTCTGCATATTGCTCTTTTTTAATGAAATATCAAGTTTGAAAGCTGTTTCAAATCAAAAAAGCTGAAATTGTTTTGCCATTCAGGGTGATGAGACTCAATAGTCACCGATTCCCGCTCATCTGCAATGATGACATCAATGTAGCGTTTGCACAAGCTGTTACCATGCTGCGGTTCTGTTGAGAATGTGGTTATGGCATGTCGCTGGATTAATTACACCATGTTGAGCCAGTGTAGCGTTCTACTTTGTGTCGATCTGCTTTACATTTCACCTGGTGTTGTTTACACAAATCTCATCTCCGTATTTTGACTGCATAATTTGTCTTGGTTGTTTATTTGTTAGCCTATGCGTTAATGTTTGTTAAGCTTATTTACGTCAGACCGCAATGCATAAAAAGAAAATGAAAAATGTTGTAAAATTGAAATCTTACTCAGTCCTTTGATACGGTTAATAAAGTGCCATTTTTCTGACAACATCATTTTTGGAAAAAAGGGAATGTGGTGTTGATGCCAAAAAGTGTTTTGAAACGCAGGACTTTGTGGCAGAGACAAAAAATGTTTCTCATTTTAAAAAAAACCTTTTAAAATTTTCTAAACTTAACAGTTCTAGTGAAGTTATGCAACGAAATGTCTCGAATTTTTTTAGGGGGGAACTTATCGTTTGGGAACCTGTAAGCTTGCTAGCTTCCTATTACAACGTTTTCAGCTGTTTAAAGGGGACGCCACAATTTGCGCACCCACGTTTATTCTCATCTCCCAGTGGAATGTCAGCAGCCTTGACAGCGATAAAGTAACAGCACACATGCACTTTATTCCGTCAAGGCTCCTAAATTCAACTGGGAGCAGATAAAGTGGGTGCACAAATGTGGCTATCCATTTTTTTTACAGGGGCATTTGTGATCCACAACCTTGTTCCCGACTTACCTCAATAAAGAATGAGTTGAGATTTGTATATCATCTGAACTGTTAGCCTTAGTAATCCATGTGTTACCTAATCTTATGTGAAATTCAGTTGTATCTTAAGAAATTCGCATTTTGTATCTGTCCTAAATGGACAGAAGAAGCATAGTAGTGGCCCCCTAATGGGACCGTGGGAAACAAGCAATTGAATTACATGTATACAAAAACCCCCAGGTCGGGATCACAATCAAATTGTATGAAGTAAGCTTTTCTCAGAGTAATCTAGTGAACAATGAATAAAAAGGGGGCTGGAATCAGAATGCACCGTTAATCAATTGAATTTCACATCTAGATAAGCAGATGATGGTTCTTGGAATGGTTAAACAATGGAAACCTAACCCTTTTAGCAGCCGTATCCAAAATCAAAAATAATTGGAAAATATGTTACCTTAGATGCAGTGGCGTAACCAGCTTTTTTTTTTCAGGGGGGGCAAAGGGGGGGCACATAGATTTCCAGGGGGGGGGCAAGCAGGATATTAAATTTTGTTAGTATAGTTATGGCCTATGTAAATCACTAATTTTTCAGGGGGGCAGAGGGGGGGGCAAGATTCCCCACGGGGGGGGGGGGGCAGGCTGCCCCCCTGCCCCCTCTGGTGCCGCCATTGCATGTGGCATCCAAACTTTAAACAGGAGTCCAACAATTTCATGCTTTGGCTTCTATCACTTCTCTTTCAGTAAACACTGCAATCAGCAACTGATTGAGTTCACAAAACAGATTTTTTCTCATTTTCAATCTACTAAAAAAAAGCTTGATGTACTGGTATCAACTAAGCAATGGGTTCACTGTTTATACGTCGTACGCCCTTTTTGTAACATATGAGTTTGGACAATTTGTAGAAGGTTTCACTCAGGTAGCCTCAATTTTGGCCCAACCACAGAATTTTAAAAATCAATTACATAAAATAAACATATCTAAAATGTCTTTGCTATGCAAGTTTGTCACATAATATTACAATCCGGTTACCCAGCTGTGGTGCGGAGGCAGCGCGCACACCCCAGGGGCTTTGCAAAAAATATGCATTAAAACCAAGCCTTGTTGATTTATCAAAGCTCCCCCACACCGACCGCCACCCCAAGATCCTACGGGGTATGCCCCTAATTACACCATGGTGTGCGATTGCCGTCAGGTTTGTATGGTTGGTATTTTAACACAACAAGTGCGCTTCTAGGTGCGCTCGGGTGCCGGATAGGGAGTCCAGGGTGACATCGGGAGTGCGCTTGGTTTAGCAACGTCTATGGTAATGAATATTAAATATTTTAATCGACACCAAAATACGGCAGAATCTTCTCAACCAATCAAAAGGCAGTATATGAATGAGTTAGGGGTCAGGTCAATCATGCACACCACCGATTTCTAACATAGAGATCTGTGTTGCTCACAGATGTCCATCAATTTGCTCAATTTGCCAGAACAAACGGGCGGGTCGTAGTAATACTAGTATCGTAGCGAAATGGCGGTGCGGATAATTCGTCAGGTAAGCCCAAGTAGGGCTATTCCACTAGTATAGAGGGGTGTAATCGAAATGCAAGCGCCTATAGGGGGTTATAATGAAAAGAGCCTATGTGGAAACTACAAGGTGCCGAAATTAAGCTAAATTAAATGCAAGATCCTTAGAAGCATGCAATAGGCAGTGTAATCTAAATGACACAGAGCCTGCTAGGGGAAAGCGTGTGGGCTAATGCTAAATGGAAGAACTGCACATAGGGTGTGTAACAGCCTCACTAATGGAAAGAGCCCTGCATCGCATACAAATAGTGAACACAACTTACATATTATGCATTGTCTGAAGAGTTGTACTTTTAATTGGGTCCCATACATGGGTGTATTTTTGGTCCATATAAATATGTAGAACACTCTGGCACATGTACATATATTATGGACTGGTCTGGATGACTTACTGACCGCTCACCATTTTATGTCAAATAACTTTGACTACGATTGACCTTGACAATATGGTAAAATAATCATTAAGGTTTGTTACCTATGTTACCAACTAAAAAGGATATGTCCTCTTAATCCGACGAAGGTTAAGGGGTCAAAGGGTAATGCCACGGCAAGGTTGTGTTTCTTTGAACTACCTCTTCTCGCTCGAGTGTTTTTTGAGCTCAAATGTAAAAAAACAAAAATGCACAAACAGGCGAAATGAGGTCCGACTGGATTTTCGGTCCTATAAAAAAAAAAAACCCTAAAAAAACTCAAAGATGCCAGGTTGCAAAAAGTATTTAAAAATTGCCTTTTACAATGTATCAGTTACACAATGTAGTACAGCGACTCAAACTTGTGAAAATCTGTTAATTGTCAACTGATGAATTTTACTTACACAAATTTTAACAATTTTTAATTTTTTAGGTTTTTTCTTTTTTTAATAAATTTATAGAAAAACTAAGTTTATTCACTGATAAAATTAGTTTTTCTGGAAAAACGAGTTTTTCAAGTGATAAAAAGTTTTTCTGAGAAAAAACTAAGATTTTCAGGTGAACAACTAGTTTTAAAGTGATAAACTTAGTTTTCTAATTTTTTGAGCATTCGCGCTTAACGTGTTTGAAAAACTAGTTATCACTGATTAACCTTAGTTTATCAAGTGAAAACTTATGTTTATCAGAAAAAAACATAGTTTATCTTGATAAACTAGGTTTTTGCTATGCGGAATGCATTAAATATGTGATAAAACTAAGTTTTTTCAAGTGATAAACATAGTTTTTCACCAGAAAAACTATGTTATCGCTGAAAAACTGTTTTTGCAAGCGCAATTTTACTCAAAATATTTGATAAACTAAGTGTAACTCAGAAAAAACAGAGTTTATCAACTGATAAACTCTCTAGTAGCTCATGGTGGTTTTGTATACATATATGTCCAGACTAAACTCTTCAGGAATCACTAATGAAAGTCGCCAGGATCAATATTTGGTTGGTAACATAATTCCCACTGACGCCGACCAAATGCTGAAATGGCCCGCCCCTTTTTGGGGGGTCACGCCCCTTTTGAGCGAGTAATACTGACGTATCTACAGAACCGTGGACCTAGAAGGTAAGAGACCACTCAAAATGTGGGGAATGGCCACACGTATGGGGGGTCAGTAAAATATTTTTAAGCCAAAGTCAAAGGTTTTAAGATTAATGTCAAAAAACTGGATTTCACCATATTGCGCACTATACAATTACTGGAATGAATTCATAGGTTTCATACCCAAAAAACAGGAAGGGAGTCACCATCATCCTTGGATTTTGCTCTAACTCTCTCCGGGATAATATGGTGGTAGCTAAGGGTGAGGTAACAAAAAAGACAATTTAATATTCCTTTCCGTTGTCCAATGCAGCCCGTTCAAAACTTTGTTAGGACTTTGAGCAAAATTGGGTATATTAGGTGAAAATGTGCATTTTGTAAGTGCTGTTATAACAGGTATTTGCTCCACAACTCAAACTCATGTTAGACGTTTGGATTGCACATGAAGCTAGTGGACCATTGGATTTCAACTGGGATTAATCAGCAGTAATGTTACTCCTTTCATTTTATGGGGGGGGGGGGTGGTCAAAATGGCCTATCGTAAAGTGAAATATATGTTTCTATTTTATAGGGACTTAGTTAATGTTAAGGTAAGTCCCTTCAGCAGCACAGTTAAATGCTGCTGAAGCGTCTTTAAACGATCTAAAAGCACTAACTGCACACTTGTGACCATGAAAAACAGGCAAAATATCAAAGATCCCCCGTTTAGTCACTAAAAATAACCTGACTTAGACGCACGCCGCGTGGTGGAAGGCGACTACACCCCGTGTTCATTTTGAGGGCCTAAATGCAGGGTAAAAGTTGCTGAAAGGAGCACTAACTACATGGCCCGGTCCAGGATAAAAATTCATGACCCCTAAAGTTGGGCCCCTTTTGTGGCTCAAATGGAAAAAGTCGCTAAAATACCCAATTTTTTTAAAGCCGGCACTACCATTGGCGTAGCCATGGAGGAGGGATCAACACCCACCCCCCCCACACACACACACAATCGAGGATAGGTGTGAGAAAAAAATGGAATTTTCTCTTGGGAAAAAAGCTAGAGACTCCTGGAAGAAGAAAAAAAGAGGGAAGAAGAGAAATAGGTGAACTTTGTGACTTGACATCTTTTTTTTCTCCCCGACTGGAGAAAGAGGAGAGGAAAGATTAGGGAAGAAGAGATTCTTGCCCGTATGGGCCAAAGATGCTAAGAGAAAGGGGGGAAGAAGACAACAGAGGAAGACGGAAAAGAAGGAAACGGGCGAAATTTGTGCTTGAAACACAATTTAGCTTAAAATGGCAAAACCAGCGACCTTAAAGAGCTCCGCCCCAAGGACCCCACCCTCGCTGTACAATAATCATCCCTCAGGCAAGTACAAGAATCGGGTAATCTCATGATTCTCCCACCCCCCCCCCCTCCCACAACGAGGTAAGGTCTGGCTGTGCACTAAGGGCGCATGGTACTGGTAGAGATACCGTAATATAATTAAAATTGGTGATAATATTTAAGTTAAAATTCAAATGAGAAGAAATCTAAATTACAAAACATTTAAATATTCTGATAATCTTTAAAGAGTGCTCTTTAAGATGCAATAAGTATCAATACCGATACTACATGGGCTCGTCGTCTTCAGGTTGTCTAGTTTTCAGTTTGAGTAATTTTTAGCGACTTTTTCATGCGGAACCAGAGGGGGGAGCAACTTTTTTGGGCATGGAAATTTGTATATTTGCCTGTTTCATGGTCACTGCATGCAGTTAGTGCTTTTAGATCATTTAAAGACCCTCAGCAGCATTAACTCTGCCTATTAGGTCCCTGATAAATGGATAAAAATAATTTCCACATTACTGATGGGGCCATTTTTTACACCTCCCAATGCAAACGAAAGGAGTAACATTAAAAATGCTGATATATCCCACTGAGATCCAAATAGTCAATCGTTCTGTGCAATACAAACGTCATAACTACGTTACTGATTGAGCTTTGCAAATACACTGTTATAAAGGCACTTAAAAAAAATGCACGGTTGTCACCCTATATATACACTTACCCAATTTTGCTCAAGGTAACAAAATTTTTACGGGCTGCCGTTTGAGAACGGAATGAATATGAATTTTATTTTGTGACCTACATTAGGACCCTAACAAATATCCCTGAGGGGAGACGTTAGATGCCAAAAATCCAAGGTCTATGGTGAACTTCCTTCATGTTTTGGCATGAAAACCTTATGAATTCATTCATAATTGTAAAGTACACGATATGGTGAAAATTCATTTTTTGAACAATTATTTACAAAAGCCTTTGACTTGTGGATAAAAAATGTATATACTGACCTCCCATAATGTGACCATTACAACATTTGAGTGGTCTCTCAACCTTAAGGTTTACAGAACTTAAACAAATGCAGGTTTTTCACCTAATATTACCCAAGTTTGACGCAAAGTCCCAAAATTTTGACGGGCTGTTATGTGCGAATGGCAAAAAACAATGAATTTTCTTTTTGTGACCTATCATTAGCTACAACACAAAATTTATCACTGAGGAGATTAGTGGCTGTGGATATTTGGTTCCTTAGAAAAAATCAAAAGGGGGTATTTCTGTAGGTATGGTGAACTCCATTACTTTTTGGCATGAAAATCATATGAATTCATTCAAATTGTATATTTAGTGGTAGCGAATTTGAGAGGCGGTTGGTGATTGCAACCAATGACCCGAAGTTGGTGGGTTTAAATCGCATTCCGGAGATAGAAATACGAGTAAAGGGGATCTCCCCAAGGGGGGGATGAGGAAAAAAGACTTGAGGGAACTTAGGAAAAAATTTAGAAGCTCTTCTCGGTGCGTCGGTGAACAGGGAAACGAATTTAATTGGGATGAGCCGTATGTACTGTTTCGTTAGGGTATATGAATCTCCCCCATAAGGTTATTATACTTCACTCTCCGTCCAGGCGAAAAAAACAGCGTGACCTTGACTGACCTGTAGCGGTCACAAGGCAAGGAGGAACTTTTCTAGAGAACCAATTTTAGTCTCTGTCGTATTTCCACGATATGCTGAAACCCACAACAAAACAAAGGTCGGCGTGACATTCAGAATTTTCGCGTCAGTGGGGAATTTTATGTACCATTTACCAATATTTATTTTCCTGGACCTATCATTAGTCTGGATTCCTGAAGAGTTTAGATATGGACATTATAATGCATACAAAACCACCATGAGCTACTAGAGTGTAACTAGTTCCTCACACAAGCTCAAGATAGTTGATCAACTAAGCTGATTAAACTTGTTGATAAAGAGAAAAAACTTAGTTTATCTCGCTCGTGCTCAAAATATTTGATAAACTTAGTTTATCAATGTGAAAAAAACTTAGTTGATCTCGCTCAGTGCCTCAAAATATTGATAAACTTAGTTTATCAGCTGATAAACTTAGTGTATCAAGAGAAAAAACTTAGTTTATCTCGCCCCAATGCTCCAGAAATATTTGATAAACTGATGTTTATCAAAGAAAAAACTAGTTTACTTGCTCAATGCTCAAAAATGATTTGATAAACTTAGTTTATCAGCGAAAACTTAGTTTCCTCAACTGATAAACTAGTTTTCTCGCCACGAATACTTCAAGATATTTGATTAAACTTAGTTTATCAGCTGATAAACTTAGTTTATCAAGAGTAATCAAGGAAAAACTTAGTATCTCGCTCAATGCTCAAGAATTGATAAATCGTTATCAGTGATAAAACTTAGTTGATCAGCTGATAAACTTAGTGTATCAAAGAGAAAAACTTAGTTTATCTCGCCCAATGCTCAAAATATGTGATAAACTAGTTTATCAGATGATAACTTAGTTTATCAAAAAAACAGGTTTATCTGTGATAAAACTAGATTTTGGCACGCGCAATGCTTCAACATATTTGATAAACTAGTGTTTTTCAAGTGCTGACAAGTTATAGAACACTCTGCTTTATGACTGACTGAAAAAACTAATGTTTTCGCCGATAAAACAAGTTTTTCAATTTAAATAAAGCAGAGTTTCAGAAAAAAACTAAGTTTTACTGATAAACTTAGTTTATATGGAAAACAAAAGTTGTTCACTTGAAAAAAACTCAGTTTTTCTCAGAAAAAGTAAGTTTATCATTGATAACTCAGTTTTTCTATATTTTGAGGCATGCTCTTGCCATAAACTACCTTTAGCGTACATAATTTTCCATATTGTGGAGACTCATTTGATTGTGACACAGTGTTCACAGACACCTAGAAGTGTGCATTTCCGTCTGCATTTGAATCTAGGTTGAGCAGGTACTCCAACTGTTGTTGCGGGATATCGTGCGCTGGCCTCCCATCCTACCATGCGAAAAGGGTGCCTGGTAGCCCGTAGGTATGTTCTCTTCGGCATTCAGCTGTTTTAAGGAATGTTGTAGTACTCCTGCAAATGTATGTCAACATTTCATTAAAAAAATATTTTGAATTGCAATAAAACAATTTATATTGTAAAAGATGATTTGTCCACCAAACTTCATGTTGAGCCTACCAGCATTGCAAACAGGTATGGCGGCCTAAAAGGGCAAATTCCCGCTGTTGGTGCAAATACGCTTAGTAAAGAAAAGTATTCAAAAATGAGGTTTGGACATTACAGATGCACAGGTGTGCAAGATGTTTTCAATTTTAAATTTGAGGGTTTTTTTGTTTTTAGAAAGAAAAAACAATTGCAACAGGTGTTTTACGGGAATTACACACTCACAGGCTGTTGACCCCATATCAAATGTCTCTTTTATTTTTCGAACAATTTAGAGCAGTGGCGACACAATTTTGACAACTGATATAAGTAGGGACATGCAAGAGATATCATCTCTGCAAAAATCAGACAAATCCATTGCGGGAATCTTGCCATATAGGCCTACAAAGGTCATGATTTATATGTTATAGCGCCCTCTATATGCCCCTTATCCATAGAAAGTCGTGAAAAACTAGATTTTTAAGAAAAATCATATTTGCCCGCAATGAAATTTCGTAAAATTTACACAGAATGTAGTTAATGGACTAAATATTCCAAATCAGTTGCCAAAAGTGTGTCGCCGGCGATAATTTTGTTTTATTCTGGTTTTCTTATAATAAAGGAGAATATCAAACTGCTGTGCACTGGGATGTTAACCGTCAAGAATTACTTGAATTCAAAGTAGTGTGCATATATTCTAAACTGATTATCTTAAAATAGATTTGCTTCACTGAATTGAAGGGGTACCACTCAATCCTCAGACTCAACCCGACCATGCACCCCATCAAACATGAGATTTTGGTATCATTTGACATCTTTTTTTTTTTCTCATTTCATCTGCAAAATATTTTCACTGAACTATATCACGTTATGATGCTATAAGCAAAAATATGTCTTTTTATGGTTACCAGAAAATAATGCTACTGTAATCTATAGGCTATATTGTAAAACACAAAATGAATACACTCGTTGAAATGTATATCGCATTAAAAATGAAATTTTGGTATTAAGTTATGTTGGCGAAGGCCTTTCTGAAAGGAAGACAGAAAAATATGTTGTATTTGGGCAGGGCACTTCAATAAGCAAAGTGTGTACACATTGTACTTCACACTCAATTTAAAGGTGCAATGAGAGATTCAAATAACAGGTGTACCTAAAAATGTGAAAATTCTGATTTTGCTCTGGTGTAAAGCTTTCTATCAGAAATATCCCCATCTGAAAGGATTAAGTTGAGACCTGTTTTCTTTGGTACCAAAATTGTGAAATTTCATATAGGAGCAAATATGAAATTCAGCCTGTTTTCTATTGAAAAATGAGCATTTAAAATCACCCCTTGTTTTCATTTTAAGTTATTTTTGTAGCCAAATAAAATGTAGGGAATCTACTACGTGTCTAATCAATATGAAATCACTACATATCACAGAAAATATGGACAACTTGAAATCTCTCGTTGCACCTTTAATATATCTTCGTTACTGCTTTCTTTATAAATATGAGCAATTTTGTTAATGTGTACAGAGTTCTTGGAATGTTGAATGATTTTTAAACATTTCAATGCAGTAATGGGAGAGGCTATGTAATGTATTTATCTAAGTTTGAATTAAGGGGTTTCACTCCCAGTCATTTTCCTTTACAGATACTCAATGGTATGCAAAGAGTTTGTGCAAATCCTGATGAATCTAGCAAAATGGGAAAGTAAATATAGCTCATACCTGAATTAGATGACTGAAACAAAAACCCTGCTCCATGTGCCTGTCCAACCTGGATTTGATATTTTGGAGATTAAAAAAAGGTAACCCATGTATGAAAAATGGATTGATTTTTCATGGGGGAAATGGAATTGTTTTTGAATATGGAAATATGAGTAAAACAAGTGAAAAAAAAAATAGATTTTGGTGATTCTTAGTTTTTAAAAAAAAAAGTGCCTACCCAACTGACCCTGCTTGAAAAGCCTGTTACAATTTATATTAAATATTTTCATGAATTTATGCATGATAAATTCTGTTGTCACTTTTCAAAGGTGCATTTTTGTGATTTCAGCACCTTCTGTTTTATTCATTGATCACTAGATATCCTGGAGAAAAGCTTATTCTCAAAATTTGAGCTGATCCTGATCTTGCGGTTATGCGTTATGAGCAATTGCTCGTTTCCCACGGTCCCATAGGCTACTGTGCTGTATTTCTGTCCGTTAACCACAGAAAGTACAAAATTGTGAATTTCTTACAGATGCGACCGAAATTGCATGCAAGATTGGGCACACATGGATTACTAAGGCTAAAGGTTCAGATGATATAAAAATCTCAATTTTTTTTAGGTAAGTTGGGGGGATGAGGCTGTGGATCACGAAATGCCCCTTTAAGGTACTTCTGTAGCCAAATACCAAGTAAGAAACTATTTACCCTTTGCATTGTTCACCATTTGCAGGTAGAGCCTCAAACCGGCATTGGAATAAATGAGGTTATTTAAGAAATAAAGGGCAAAATGTTCATGTTTATGGCAAGAATAATGTGTCCGAGGCAAGTAAAAACATGAATAATGGGCGAGGCGAAGTCGAGACCCATTATTCAAATGCTTTTACTGCCGTGGACACATTATTCGGCATAAACATGGACATCGCACCCTTTATTTCTATTCTATTATCCAAATAAATGAAATAATAACAGGAAAAATGGCAATTTCTTACTAAAAACGTAACAACAGTTGTTTACGACTTTACAGCACGCGCCCTGTCTCCTCCACGTAAATGTTAGCGCGTGCACCTATAGTGGTGGTGACACGTGCCGAAAAGAATATTCGCTTTGCATCACGCACTAGGGCGTAATCGCGATCCATTATTGCAGAATAATGGGCAGTAAACTAACCAATCAAAGAATGCTTTTGAATAATGGGCAGTAAAGGTAATAGAATACACAATAATGAATGCACTTGGGAGATTATTGGTTTTTGTTTAGAGACTCAATCCTGATCAAACTGTTGTGTAATGCTCCCATTCATAATTTTGCAGTCCAAGGCTCTCCCTGAGTTAATTGAGTGTCTGTAGTTGAAATGAATTCAATGTATATGCCTGTGTATATGATCCAATCTATGTAGACCTATTCAAGGCCAAGAAAAAAAAGTTTATCTCAGAAGACCGCATGCATTTTGTTTAAAATTGGTCTTTTAGTGCATTTTGTAAGGTTTTTGCTCACTGGAAAGATTTTTTTGTTTAATTTTGGGAAAAAATGAAAATTTAGCTACAAAGCAGCCAAAAAAATGAGTCAAAAATGCAACAACAACAAAATTTGCATTAGCATTTTTCTATAAAAAATGCATTTTGCATTTGCAGCATTTCTTCCGAGACAAACTTATTTGTTTTGCCTAATCTCTTGCAGTGACATCTCCTGTATTATGCAAGTCCAGCAATTCTATTTACAAGTTTACATGTCTTGTAGTTGGTATTTTGAAAATATAAAATTATACCTATATTGTGTATTTATGAATCTTAGTTATGAAATAAATATGCAAATGAATTTCTGATGTTTTGGTTTGCGTGTGTATTTTGTATGAGGAAGTGTTTTCTGTTCTAAGAGAAATAACAATTGTTGCTTGCCCAAACTTACCCAACGGCAGTCAAAAAACACATCTGAACACTAGCTAGGGCTGGTTATTCCCAGAGTTTTAACTTTTATTAAATAAAAATGCAGGTTTATTAACCCTCGTCTTACCAAGCCTTTTTTTGTAACACGGTTTACCACTACCCCCTCGAGAATTTGTTATAAAGCACCCGATGCTTATGATTTTGATACCAATGGATAGCTATGGTCCTCCTCTTTCCATTGATACCAAAATAAGTACCAACATACCTAGTATGGCATCACAATGACGTCCGCGAGTCGGCAAAATGGGCATTTTCCACAGAAAATAGGCGAAAATCCAATTTTGCGCTAAAAAACGTAGGAATATCAGATTTTCATGCGGTTTCCAGTTCTAAATGATGGCGTTTGGTCGCCCCTCCCTGCCACCCCCTTGGTGCCACCCCTGACTATAGCAAATGATGCAATTGATCATTCTTGTCCTAACAACTACCACCCTTAGCCTATGGGCCCACTCAACACCCCCCCCCTTGAAGTCCTGTACTTCACCCTAAATTACAAATGTATCATGGCCAGAACAAGACAACATACATACATCACTGGGGGTAGGGAGGTTTAGGAGGTGACCGTATATATGAGACCAGACAGGTGAAATGGTACCTATCCAAGAAGAGCTAACAGATCTGTTCAAGTCCAATGATTCGCACTACAGAGACAAAAGTATGTGTACAAGTTATCTTAGTCTCAGTCACATAATGGTTTATTTTTTCCATCCAGAGACCCTGAATAGTCTCATTTAGAGCAAGATCAAGTTACTTAGAGTGGCCCTTACACCGCCCCATCATGGCTGCTATTAATGCTCATTTGTAATTAAGCCAAATTGTCTTACAGTTTGTTAAAATGTGCATGATAAAATGTTCTTCATGTGTTTGATGTTTATCCTTTTCAGCCAGAGACCCTGAATAGAAAGCAGATCAAGTTAGAGTCATCCTACCCCTTCCATCAGAGCGGCTATATTTCCCGGGGCTATATTGCCAAATGGTTTAGTATTAAAACCAAATTGTGTTACAGAGTTGGTAAAAATGTTCCAGAACAAAATTGATTTTCTCCATGATAAAAAACTGTGGCTAGAACATGGAGCATTGTTTACTTGCGGTCATATCACTTAGCAAGATTAAGAGGACACTGGCCACTTTTGAAAAAATTAGTGCGCCCTCAAGATTTTCAAAATCGATTATTTGCATGGTTGTAAAAGCTTTTATATACAAAAGCCGCACCCGAAATGATTAACACCAATCAGCTTACTGGTGTAACGGAACGTTTTGACGTCGCCGGCGACGCGAAATTCAGAAGACGACGAAAATGGCATTTAAAAACAAGAACAGAAGCCATATGCATGTTTCCCCATGCTAGGCACACGTGGCAGGTCTATAACCTTTGTGGTGTAATATCAGTGAGAGTACGAGTACGAGTCAAAATATTCATGTACTATACCACATTTGTGATTATTAAAGTTATGGAAACCTTAAAAGTTGCCTACAAATTACCTGGAATCTTTATCCCCATATCAATGTCCCTATCTGGTTTTGGGGTATGTTATTTTTATGTTGTAAAAATATAGTCTCTGTTCTTCCAATGGCCTAAGATATCATTACGAAGCAAATGAAGGAATTTCATATTTGTGAAAAATGTGCCCAGTTGCCGCTTTAAAGATGTTAATTTTGTTCCACCAATACATTCACAGAATCTAAGGGTTCTTAAAACAACATGTTCTCAATTAGCTTGTCTCTTTGACAAACCGTTTCATTGAACATTGATCTTCTTCCAATGGTCTCTGTACAGCAATATTAATAAACCAAGACGCCAGTCAAGATTAACAAAAATTGGCTATGTGATAATGGAGATAAACATCGCTTGTGAGGGTATATAGGTCCTGTGATTACACAATTACCATACGTTCCCTGGGTCATCCATTACATTATCATTACGTTATCCTGGGAAATTCTGCTCATTGGACACCTCGTAGAAAACTGTTAAAGAACCACTTAGCTACGGGGTTGTAGAACCAATAACAAGCTGCATAACAAATTGCGTAGTCCCTTCAAAGGATATAAGACAAAACCCGGTTGTAAAATATTGAAATTATTAATAAAAAAAGAAAAATTAAAAAAATAAAAAACTTGACATTTGCTATAAAATGAATAAAGTGTCACATCCAATTTCTTCTTCATCAGAGACCAATGGATTGTATAGACTTCGAAACCATTAACTAAAGAATTACAATGGGCCCGGGTATGCGGAGCCATTGTTATTTTTAGCTGAGACGAATATCGTATCTAGGTTATAGCAGGTGATATAACCTCCACGATTGGGCTTGAGTAACAAAATACCAGTCCTCTTTCACAATAACAACCAGTTAGTTACATTAGAATAGGTCGTGGACCCTAAATTTTATTCTGAAAAGCGCGGGTAAATTGAATACAATGCAAGTTTAAAGCAAAAGTTACGGATGTAATTCTGCACAAAAGTTGTTAGGTCCAAGCTTGCCCAGCAACATTCTGGCAGGTTGGTCTTTCTTCTTTTCGAATAAATGATTAAAAACGTGGACAAAGTTAATGAACACGCACTATAGAAGATCAGGATTTATTTTATTGCGATGAGATTAAGTAGTGTGCGCTACGTCCATTAAAAAAGACCATCTAAATCGGAGCTGGTGGTAACATATGAGTCTTTTTAACTGCGAGACATATAACAATGGTCCTGCACTACCAATGAAAGGGATTGAAGGTGTGTCTACACAGCACACCGGGCAGGTAATGAAGATCTTTACCTCCAATGTTTGCTGAAGTCTAGCGAATCTATTGGTCAACGATTCTTGGGGGAAAATAAAGTTGAAGTGACATTTTAATTCATTTCTTCAAGAAAATTGTGCCAGTCTTTATTGTGGCAACAGACGGTTATATGATTTTAATCATTATTATGAATTTGCACTTGGTTTCCCCCAAGCCCCTCGAATGGGGACAACAAAACAGCATAGAAGGACATCCCCCATAGTCCACCTGGCACATTGAAAAATAGTGTGCCCTCTATATTTTCAAAATTGATATTTTGTCCATAGTATGAAGCTTTTATATAAATTTTAGCCTCAAACGTGGTCTTCCCACTTTTTTTTTTAATCTCGTTCTCCTTCTTTCGTTCCCTTCTTTCCCTTCTTCTCTTTACCTCTTTTTCGTTCCTTTTCCTCCTCTTCCCTTTTTCCCCCTTCCGATTTTGTGTGTCGGGGGGGGGGGGGGACTAGCTTCCCCTGTGCCCACACACTGCACAAACTGGCAGGTGCAACGAGATATAGTTGAGGCACCCAAATTTTGTGTCATAATAGTAAATTTTATTAGACTAAGGTCCGAGCTCCTCCTCTATCTGCTTGTGGGTATGTTATTTTTGTGTTCTTAGACTACCTAGACCCATCATTTGCGAGGTAAACTGAAAAGAAATTTGTGAAAATGTGCCAGGCCGCTTTAAGATTGAGGGTTATTATTAAATATGTTGTCTTGCATACGCTCTCTAAGCAAAATGAAAATACCTAGCTACGCCACTGCATGAAAGACTCCACGGTGGGGGTCCAGGGGCCCCGCATTAGGGCTTCTGTGGCCAGGGGCAAAGCCCCGGCCACGGGTGCAGGAAGCAGGGCCCTTTGGATTTGGCCATCGTAGAACGTAAAGAGTAGTGTTCAGAGAGCACAAATTCCAAAGAATTCGTTGAAGCTACCAATATCTTTCCGTTCCCTTTTTTCATTGCGTTCTCTTCTCCAGTGGCGGCGGTGTAAGGGTCCTGTAGCTCGTAAGTGGGTAGTGTCACCCCGGTGCTTTTGTTTTTCCACGAATTTCTGATTTTTGCACCATTTGAAACATCAAACTGTGTTCTATAGTACCAACAAAGGTTATCACTGCAGACAACCTTGAGCTGTATTTTTTGCCGATTATAAAAACAGCTATTTGACCATTTAAATTACAAAAACACCGCTTGGTCTAAACGGCGGATTGAAGCACCTTTCACGCCCCCCGTCAGGCAGCAAGGGCGCACCATTTTTGCCTTGCGCGTAATGAAGCGTGCGCGTGTTTAATGGTAACTTTGCGCGAACGCATTTGGGAAAAACGAAAAATAATATTTGAAAATTGTAAACAAGCGCTAATTTAGACAGATGAAATTTCCATTTCTTCTAATTCTGGAGTTAGAGACAAAATATGTTTGATCAAATAGTGCATAAGATGTATTTTCATCATCTGCACAACAACTCAATTTGAAGTTCAAAGATAAAGTAGTTGAGAAGAGAAGATTGCAAAATGGCTGAAAAGTCCAACTTTTTACAAAAAACATGGATTTCAAATGTTCGATTTTCGAAAATTTGGCAAATGTTCAGACAAGGATAACACAAAAATACCGAAGTAAAAGGTAGGTTTAACGTCCTACAATAGCCAAGGGTTTCTCCAGGACCGGTTTCGCAAGTTCATTTTTCGATTTCTAACTATAAAGATGATTCCAATAAATATTACTCAAAATTTGGAAAAAGAAAAAGTAAAATCACACTTTTTTGACATTTTCCTTTATTCTGAAAGTAAGTAGGCTCTATTTTAAAAAATGAAAAAAAAAACCGGTCCCTAGACAAATTTGTCGCTTCTAAAAAATAACAGTAAAGGACATCATGAAAATTCAAATTGTTTTTTTATGCTGTCTGAAAATTTTGGGGCAAAATCGTGATTTTTTAGTATTTTTTTACAAAATACGGAGTGTTACATGATCTGATGGACACACGGGTTCATCGTCCAATTTTTTTCTAGAAATGTATTACTTTACATACAATAATCAAATATTGCCAAGTTACAAAACAAAAATTAGATACTCGGAAAATCAAGTTCACATGCCCTTAAAGTGGGGCCCTTTAGCGTCGAGATTGGCCAATTATGCAAAATAGTCGATTTTAGTGAGCCTACTGGTGGTTCCGAGGGGGGGGGAGGGCCTGAGGGACAATAGTTTGTGCCTGTCAGCAAGCGTGCCTGACACTGCTGACTCTTAACTCTTAGTTTGTACCACCTAACGACCATTGGTTTTGGAATTTTCTCTTCTTCCCACTTTCTTTTTCTAATCTCCGTGTCTCCTAATCTCTTTCCACTCTCTTCCCTTTCTTCTCTTTCCCGCTTTTTCTTTCTAGGTCCTCCTTTCCCTTTTTCCCCTTCCCGATTTTTGTGTGTGAGTGGGGGGTCTGCTTCCCTAGGCCCCCACTGCAAAGACTGGCAAGTGTAACGAGAGATTTTGAGGAACCAAATTTGTGTCATAAGAGTACTTTATATACAACTAGACATCTCAATAGATTTCTTACCTGGTACGTCGTCTTTAAAGAGAGAAAAAGGGTTGATTTTGATTTGCTTATATTTCAGTTTATGCCAGAGATTCTACACTATAACATATCCAAAATCCGCCAAAATACCGTCTTTGGGGAAACTGTTTTATGAGTATTTGAATATCGCACTCTTCAAATTCGTAGATAAAGTTTGTTCAGGAAAGTTCTATTTCTAAATGCGGGTTGCGCTATACGCCCCCCCAAAAACTCTACACGCGACTACACGCGAGCGTTATTTTTGCGCGTATTTAAAAACATATTTGAGCAAAGCACTGTTGCGTTAAACTATTCACAACACAACACATATCTCGACGCATTGTAACGAAAGGGCCTATCGCGTTTGATTTTGATTGGTATTTTACGAACCCGGAATTACTTTCTTATAGTTGCACGGATAGATTAAATGTTTAAAAACGTATAATTATTAGGTTAAAACATCGGGAATAACATGACAAATAAAATAAAATAAAATAAGGCAATTATAATTTGCGAATTTATCGAGAGAAACGCATAATTCTAATCCAAGGAGTGACAGGAACAAGTAAAAAAACAAGATAGTATAAGTCAAGTAGAAAAAACAAAATGATGGCTTGAAAGTAGTAAAATTTTAACTATATATCAAATTTTTACCTTTACAAAAAAAAAAAGAATTCAGAGAGAATCACATCATGATAAAACAGTAACAAAAATAATGTCAAAAATAGAACACAATCCTTTTTCCTCATCATATGTTAGTATTAAAAAGGATATGACTGACGATAAAAATGGCGTGGATTATGAAAAAAAAGCGTTACACTATATTGCGTTTTGAGCTTTTCCTCGTCGGAATCTTTACTCCGAAGAGTTAAACGTTAGCGTGTGCCAAAATCACCAAACATATTGCTGTCCAATATTATTTTTAAGACAAAGTATCATGTGAAAGTTTTGTGACGTCCCTCAGAACCACAGGCCTGTGAATTTAATTCCATTCCGATTAAGATTTTACTCCCTTTTCAGAGCGACCCCTTTTTACTCCTGGTATTTTTACAGTGTAAATTTATAATATTTTACAGTATTATACGACATCCAGTCTGTCAAAAAATGCGGGTGGTTAAACGGTTTGGTTTTTTTTTGTTTAAAATGGTTTCGACGGATATTCTACAACAAACTAAAATTTTACAGGTATGTATATTAAATTTTTTAAAAATTACATGGTGGACAGGTTTTACAAGTTTGGGGGTGGTCGCAATGTTTTTTTATTCTATATACATTCTCAAACTCTGTAATAGAAACTCACCAAATATACATTTGATAATGTTTTGTGAAATTTTTTAAATTGAATTGTTCCAAAATACTTGATAATTTACCATGGAGGACCACTGTACAATACTTAAAGTCTAAACGTTTACAATGCGGGTTACGCATTTTGGTTAACCAATAAAGGTACAGGCACAAACTGACTTTCTGTTGCCGATTGTAAAATGTTATGTTATATTGAGAAAATTATGTTCACCTGCAGGGGTTCTATTAGTAATTAGTATATTAAGTTGTATATTTTGTTGACTTCTGATTTATACTTGTTTTTTTTTTCATGGGATATGAATGATCATATTGAAAACAACACGTGCGTGGCGTGTTGTGAAGTTCTGGGTTATAAAATCACAGCCGAATTAATTGAAAAAAAAGGCTACCCTCCCAAAATTTGAAATCGATCAAATTGTTAATAATCCTTTCATAAAGCGATTTTAATCCTGGATTTAATGTGTTACAGTGTGATCTACAGCCAAAAAGTAAAACCAAAAATTATGATTAGAGAATAGAGGATATTATTTGGTCTTCTGCTATCACACTCGAATAATTGTTTTCCTGTGTTGAGACATATGAGAGATTCATACACAAAACTATTGTCCAAATTATAGTTTGTATTATACGGCATCCAGTCTACCCAAAGGTATATGTTTTACACAATATTGTAAAATAATTCAAGTCAAAACACGATAAGTATTTGGGGGTTATACACTCTAAGTTTGGAAAATGCTTATAGTTAAAAAGTCTATTAGAATAATTTAAACGTGGGTTCTTTTTAAATTTCTACAGTATTTATATATCGGGCATCCATTATGCCAAAATAGGGGCGCTAACAATTTTTGCTGGTTGAACCAAAATGCATTTTCAAGTGTTTTTAATTAGATATTTTTACCGATTGGTTGGCACAGAAAAAGAATGCCGGTTTTTGTGTAATACTGTAATATGTAGGGGCCCTACGATATTTTTACATTCGTGACATTCCTAAAAAACGGTTAACTTTACCAGCAAATTAATTAGGCAAATGACTGTCATTTCACCGTTTTAAAAATTAGTTTTTTTCAGTGAAATCATTTTTATACAGAATGTACAAACAAACAGGAATACAGTAAATATAGGCCTCTCCATGTAAGAGAGTTGAAATGAATATACGATTACACGTAAAATTTTTGGTTTTATAGAATACTTGTAATAATATGTAATTTCTTCAATCATTTGCCTGATAATTGTTGAACTCGGAGTTTTTCGCAAAGTATTTTTCGTCGTGTAACAGTCCGGAACAGCGCATTTGCGACATACGCTCACGCGTGCGGAGTACCGGCGCACGCGGCCGATATCTTCAACAAAGAACACGCTGACACATCGGGGTGAGCAAGTATTTACGTTCTCAGTCGTAAATGGTATTATGTAAAAAATACTTTTTCAAAATAATTTAATTTTGCTTACGGCCGTTACTTGAAAGCTATGGATTTGTAATGAAGTTTATTAGTCACGTCAACAGGTAATTAATGCGGCACCAAGCTTCGAAAAATATCAAACGTCGAGAAGAAGAAGCAAAAAAAGTACCCCCATGACAGATATCAATATTGAAATCTTGCAATCTGGGGAATTGAAACACGAATGGAAAATTTCTTTGGGGGGTTGACCCAATAATTCGAATGCAGGCCCCGTACCAACCGGGGGAGGGGGGGGTCCAAATCCCACAAAAGGGCTAAAAAGGTCCACTTTGTGCTGATTTTTTTTATTAAAAGGTAAAAAATCTGAGAAATTTTAATTTTTTAATTTGTTCTTTTTTTATATTTTTAATTTAAAAGTTCAAAAAGTTCCAGAAAGGGCGTTTTTAGGGGGTTAGGTCCACTTTAGCAAAAAAAGGTCCACCTTTACCAAAAAAAGTCCCGCACCCCCCTCCAATAAATTTAAATCCCGCGTACGGACTGACGGAAATGCCGAACTATTTTTGGACAAAAAGGCCGGATTTGCGTCTAACAAACTAGACTTCAGAAATCCCTCCAAAGTGGAAACTTTTACGTTCCTTGTTGGAATATTTTCGCTAATAAAAAGAAAGATTTAGGCCTTATTCAAAGTTCTGTTGGCTTACATAGGCGATTAGCTATAGGGCTTAATTAGATCTATTAAGTAAAACGATGGGTCAACCGTTGTACATAAAACAATGCAAAATTTAGAGTGCAGCATGAGTATTTTGTTAAAATTGAAACCTTTTTGAAGAAAAAATGTTTTTTTGAAGAAAAGTATATGTTCGCCAAAAAAGCGGACCATTGGTTGGACACGTAGTTGGGTCGTCTAGATTGCGGGCCTGCTGGCAATTATCATCCATTTGACCAACATTTCTTCAAAGTTCCTGAAAAGTTACATGGCAAAAAACGTAAGAAAAATTTGGGACAAACGGTGTGTATGATATCATATACTTTTCTCGGCATATAACTTAGATTTGAAAAATAAAACCCAGTATTTAGAAAATAAAAGTGAATGCGTATTGTATTACATTACATTAGCTTAATTATTAGGTTTCCATTAAAATTTTCATGAAATCTATTCTTCATGATATTTTGTTTTCGAAAAAACACCGTTTCAACAAAATCTCTATAATCAATTTTGACAACAATTATTGGGCAATTTTCGGCATTTTCCCGTTGGGAGTTTATTACGACAACCAACACAACATAGGTTTCTTTCATCTGCGGGATTACCGCGTCCTCGCTTCCTAAGAAATAAATCCGCGCAACTTCACGTCTGCCACTTACCGCACGGACTTACGCATTTCGAATGGTTACATACCGACTGTACGAAGCCTTCGAAGGTACTCATTTTGGTATATAAATAAAGGGAAGGAAATAGTCAAATACTCATAAAAAAGTTTCCCCAAAGCGGATTTTGCGGATTTTTGATATATAGAGCATGATCTCCTGCATCCCGTGATACCAAATCATGATTACGAGGATTTTTTTTTTTTCAGGGTTAAAGTCACACCACTAATTACCCCTTTGGCGGCCACTTCCGGCAAAATTTTTATCACAGAAATAGTCAGTTATTCACGAAAAAAATTCTGATTATTGCTACTATTTAGCACATTTTGCATAAATTTGGTCTTACCAATTGGGAAAAAAGGGGTGCATGGATTATCCTGAAAGAAAATGTGTTGATTGAAGATTATTTTGCTTTTTACTGGCGGATTAACACCACACGTGCATTTCCGGTTTCGGGCGAAAATTTGAGTAGGCGAAATTAACTACCCTCCAAGAAATCGCTAAATATTCAAAATTATACGGAAAAGTTTGTGATCACTCTTGGCAATGTTATAGAAAGAAAGTCTTGCGAACAAACTGTGCAACTCTCATTTTCTGAATCGCAAGGTAACTCGAGATACAGCTCAAGATAGAACCAATGGATAGTTAGAACATGAATTTTCTATACAAAGTCTCTATGGGAGGCGTAATTAGTGGTGTGCACTCACGCCCGGCCCCGCCTATTATAAGGGACTTCCGAATTATGCAGGGGTTAATTTGAAGCAGACGGAAGGTGAACACATGCAAAAAAAAAGACGGGATGCAGGCCTTGTAATTGTAGCATTTGTGGTTTAAATCTTCTGAGAATTTCAATTTTCGTGTACAATTCTGTAATGGCAGGGTGGGTGAATCTAATCGAAGAGTCAAAAAGAGTCCTGTTGGGACAAGGCCTTTGAAAGAATTTAGATGATGCCACAAGTTCAAAAAACCCTGTCTGTGAATTCGACAGCTTCAAACGGAATAAACTGCTGTCATGTGTAGTGGCAGAATACTGAATCATACCCAATGGAAGATACAGCTTGCAAGGGAATGCTTGGTTTGCGGCATTGTTCTTTATACTTTTATAATCATGGAGTAGCGTTCACACATACTGGCACGCCATAGGAAGTCGATGGTTCAATGAAATTCCCTTCAAACATGTTCAAGGCCCTTTGGATTTGAGTGTGATGGAGAAAAAAATTTTCACCTCATTTCTTGAACATGATTTGATAAGCCTGGCTGCCAAATAATTACGAGAGCTACTTGCGGTCTGTCTCGCTCTAAAGCGATTCAAACAGATAGTCTCTGGGAAATCGGTGAAAATCGGATCAGACAATTCCACTGTAGTTGCCTACATAAACCACCAAGGAGGTACGAAGAGTATCCTCATGTGCACTGCAACCATCCGCCTCCTCACTTGGTGCCAGTATCATTCGATTACCCTCAAGGCGGAACATCTCCCAGGTGTTATCAACTGCATCGCAGACAGCCTTTCCAGGGGAAAATCGGCCAGAATGATGGCTTATTCGGAATCAACTGTGGAGTGGCATCTCAACCGCCGGGTATGCCAGATGATCTTTCTAAGACTTTACAGGCCCATGGTGGATCTGTTTGCGAACAAAAGGAACCACCAACTCCCAACATACTGCACGTGGCTAGGGGACGAGAAAGCCTGGGTGAGAGACTGCTTTACAATAAGTTGGGAGAACCTGATTGCATACGCCTTTCCTCCAATAACAATTCTGGCGAAAGTTCTAACAGCAAAGCAGTCAGAGTAAGAGGAGGGATGCTATGCATTCTTATATTCATGCTCATAAGGTGAGGAATGCCGGTTTTATATAACCATAGTGCTTTGACAGATGTGCTGATGTTATATATTATCATGTTGTATATATATATGGCTGTACTTTGGGGCAAATATTATTTCAGCTTCCATTAAAACCTCACGTGGCGAGAAACCCCACTACAACTGAGACTACCGGCTCCACTTCCTCCACCTAGTGACCAGTGTGGCAGTCATGCACTAGTTGGATCATTTCGTAATGTATATAATGGATGAAATAGAATATACTCACCAAAATTGTGAAGTTATTCTATTTTATACATGTGTAGCGGGCCGCTATTTTTGCCCTCAGGATGGCCGAGTCTAGCGGGCGTGGGCAAGTAGGGCCAGTGGAAGACCATTTCTATGTTTGGTTGATCGGGTAGGCGAGGCTGGCAGAATGATTGGAAATTGGGCTAATTAATAGGATATTTTAATGATTAAAAGGACTGGTAGCGCTAAAGTTGAAACTTAGACTAATTAATTAAACAAACAATTAACAGAAATCCCGTCAGGGCATATCCACTACTTGCTAACATTTATTAACTACTGAGGCCGCATACGAAAAAAACATAATAATAAAAGAAAAAAAACTCATGCCGACACCTCTATCTGTAGCCATTTGTGGATATAAAAGTCAAAGTTGTAGGTTTGTGTGTTGTGTGTGTTACTTTGAAGTGAGTGAGGGTGGTGTGTGTGCGCTTCATAACAAAACATTTGGGTTCACCCTGACAACATACCTGTTACCAGTATAAGTCAAAAGAATAAATTTACACAGGGTCTTCCATAAAGTAAACACAAGTCCATTGTTGGGCAAATTCCGTCCAGCGACCAGGTTAAACAGCACGATTGATACACAAAGCCTATTTTCCACAGCATGATATGGCAAAGTTATGTTCATTTCGAATCCATTGTTAAAACTTGATATACGGCTTTATTCACCACTATTTCTGGTTCAATGCTACACTATCGACTTCTTCCATATTTATAATATACTAAGAGGGTGTTAGTCTCTTTAAAGGACACTGATCGCTCAGACTAGACGTGTGTCCCAGCTATGATGCATGATCAAGTTTCTCTCCTTGCCCACGTCGCAAGGAGGGTCTAAAATTTAGTTGTTATGATTGTATAATGAGATAAAAATAAAAAATAAACCTTCAAATATTCCCACCCAAGTTTTAGAGCATTATACTGTGTTCCTGACTGATTTCCTTGTGTAGCAGTTGTAACTAAAGCTGCCACTGTGTCAAAACACGCCATTACAAATAAATGGGAAAGGTAAAGTTTTTATTCATGCTTTTATGGGGACTACTATATTACACCCTTACCTAACGGATCGTCAAAAGATCTCAGGTTTTAGGCAGCTCCCACCCAATGATATAGTGACCATGTGTTTTAAGGTGATTTGCAAGGGATCTCTCGAAAAAAAAAAAGAAGTAGACTATGATATTGGGCTAATGATTTGACTAAGGGAAAGGTCAAGACAATTTGGTAACAGTGTCCTCGTTTTCTTCATATATGTGAACATGTAGTTATGGTACCAGGCAACAGTGCTTATAGCTTCCCAATAAATAATTGCAATTTGTTACCTGTTATACTACGAGGATTCCACTAGTAACCCTCATCCCGGCACCTTCCCCCCCCCCCCCCCTGCCCCCAAAAAGTGGAACCTTGGGGAAGGTACAAAAATGAGCAAAGGTCAGTTACGTCATGGTGTGGGCGTACCGATCTAGCATGGGACCGCTTGCTAGGCTGGGCGCATCGAAGTTTTAATGTGCATTAGGGGTTGTCTCAGGCCTTTTGAGCACAAAAATGCAACTAGTTGGATAATTCGGTAAGTATACGGATGTATAAATAGAATCTACTTCACACTTTTGGTGAGTATAGATGGTTGGCCATTACGCAGACAAACAGTCTAGCCTATGACCTATGGATTAATGAAAAGTCCATAGTGCAAACTCTGAATAGGTCATTTTTCATATGGGGGCCACGTAGGTCGAGGTTCACTCTAACTGGACACTCCATATTTGGGGATCGTGGCTAGTACGTGTCAAGCTAGGGCACTGGGCATCAACTTGGTCTTTTCTTCTAATTTATACATGGTTGCCTTTAAAGGTGCGTGTTCTGATCGTCTTTTGGGACTCCCCTGATTACCCGGAAGTAGTATCACTTTTGATATCAGCTGAAAGCCATATTTTTTCTCATTGTCGTCCTCAAATTTGAGGCCTCAAAACCCATTTCATTCCCAAGATATAAACAAAAAAACTCCTGTTTTAGTGGTTACCCACCAATATTAGGCATAGTTTGAATAGGGCTTTGCAACATGCATTATTGCATCTACCATCAAACGGCAAGTTTGTTCCCAAGGTTAACTGATGGATGTCTTGTGCAAGTGCCAGGCATCATCTCAAGTAGAAAACACCCATACACCAATTGGAACAAGCACCTTTAAGTCGCCAGCGAAATTTATTCCCAATTTTGTTTTATGTATGGAATTAAGATGTATGCAAGATAGTCATATTTATGAACTTACATGCCGGTCCAACTTCCAATGTGTCGACTATATTTGGTGGTGGGTGAACGTTTCTGATTGTATGGCGGCGGGTCAATGATCAATAGATGCGGTTGATTGCGTCTATTTATTTTTTTACATACTCGATCGACAAACTTTAGGTGGTGCACCTGAATTAAAAGGCGGGAACTACAGCAAGTAGCAGCAAGCAAGCAAGCAAGCAATGTGCAGAGTCACATACTGGCGTTGTTCAGCCTCAGGATCATGAGGCTGAGGGTAGTCCAAGTACAACGACACTGTAATTGTCGAAATGGAGCCACAGCCATGGAAGAAGATCCACAAAAATAAGATTTTACTCAGTGTTGGAAAATCAATTCTTTTGTCCTACCCAAATCCACATGTTAGTTTTTTTTTTCATTTGCAGGGACGACCCAATTATCATGCAAAGAGTATTAACAGGCTCACAGTCACTGCATCATTGCATGGTATGTTATTTTACATGTTTAGGGAGTTTCCATACCTGACCCATCTCATGATCTGGCACACTTTTTTTTTCTGCACCCTTATGAATTCGGACAACCAGAATAAAACACACGTTTATTCCGTTTAAAGCCTAAAGGCATTTCGTGATCCATCTTTCTCCTACACTCTGCCCCCTTCAAGTTCACATCCCACTACCTCTGCCCCTGCAAGTTCTATCTCCACTACCGTTACTGCCTCCACTTTCTACCTCTACCGGACTACCTCTACCACTACTTCTTCACCTTGCTAACTCTACTTCCACTTCTCACCTTTTACTGTTACCTGCTACCTCTACACCTCTTTACTACCACCTCCTTATACCTCTAATGTTGATATTCGATCTCACTCTTCTTCTAATGATTTCTCTACATAACCCTCTCTACATCCACCTCTTCTTTACCTCTATCTCTTCTTACCTCTACCTCCAACTTTCTTTACCTCTACCTTACCTCCACCTCTACTTTACCTTCAGTGGTGGATACCCAGAGGGGGCAGCTTCCCAACTGGGCGGTATCTTGCCCCCCTCTTGGCCCCCCTAAAAAATTAGTGAGTTACGTAGACATATACTTACTAACAAATTTTGTTTAATTGCTTGCCCCCCCCCCCCCCCGAAAATATCTGTGCCCCTGAAAAAAATAAAAGCTTGGTAACGCCACTTTTTACCTCACCTCAACAACTTGAGTTAGTACAAAAAAAGTGACTAAGCCAGATGCGGTATTAGTAATAAGATGATGATTTAGTATCTATCCGGTCGTGCATTGACAGAAAATCAAAGCTGGATTTTTAGGGATGATTAGGTGGTTAAGACATTGGCTGTGCTAGTCTTCCAAACATGCTTTGCACGCCGGAGCTATGAGTTACACCTTGTTGTGTAAAAAGAATGTTTGAAAGGCCAGCATCTTCAGACATCGGCCCACATGCCGATGAAGTATGAACCTTCACCGTTTAGGATAGCAGGCAATTCAAAACTATATTTGGGTTTCTTTAGGACTGTTTTGTCCAATAAACCCCTGAAACGTTCTTGGGAGGTTGTTCTGTAAGCCAAAACCGTTCAAGTGCAAATGAGAGAATGCCACCTAGCTTTTTTACCAGGACTTCCTTTTTGGTTATCCACTTGGCTTTATATCCCCAATTCTGCTCATTCCCAGCTCCTGCATTGTGGATGTTTGGTTAATTTTGTAAAATTTGGGTGATGTGAGAATATTTTGCGTGTAGATACAATAATTGAGTAAGCAACATTTGGGCATTTACGGGCCTCCTTGACTTGTATTTTCTGGGCTGGGGAGAGTTTTCACCCCTTGTCCTTTGTCCCCCTACCTTTGTTGCAGTTTCAAAACCAGCAGTAAAGACATTTTGTCTCCATTTTTCTTTTTTTTTATTGTGATATGTTCATTTATTTGTTTACCGGAATTGTTGACAGGAATTACGCAGAGAATTTCTGATGCCAAAGGAGATTTTTGAAAAAAGTAGGGGATAAACAGCTCTTCCACTGGACAAGCCAAATATTCCCCATAACATATTTTTGCCCCAATACTTGCTTTTAATGGAAATGTGTGATGCAAAGATGATATGTACTAACAAAACGTGAGCGATTGGTATTCCAGGGATGCAAATCCAGGTCCAAAGGTAGACAAAAATACCCTGAAAACTGCGAAATTGGCCTGGAAGCACTGACCTCTGCACATGGATTGCGGGTCAGAGTCGCCAATTGAAACATCAGGAAAGTGGTTTTGACCTCTACAATATGGGGGAAACAATGCCTACAACCTCAACCACCTGTCAACAAAGAACATCTGTGTGGAAAGGTGCACCAGAGGGGGTTGCATTGTTTCCGCCATATTTATTTATTATTTATGTGATCGAACATACGCTTTTACAACAGCAGCACACGCCAATTATGACGGTGCGTTCATACAGAGTAACACTTATAATCATGAGACCTGACCACAAACAACACACACACACAAACAAACACTCTGCAATGTCGTGGTTAAAAATACCCCTGCTACGTCAAACGCAATGAAGTGCAAAACTTGGGAATGTTTGCTGCATCCATTATTACGGGAATTTGTACAGGGGCTATAACCCGACCTTGCTATTGATACAAGTAGGCCTACATAAGCAATCCAAAAAAACTAAACATAAGTTAAGTATCCTACTACATAATGTTACCATGTACATTATCTTACAGTGTATACATATAAATATACAAGTAGTATTTTTAATTACAGCAATGTAAAAGAATAACCTTAAATATCCTGTGATAGTCTAAGTTTCCAGGCTTGCTTTTATGTCGACTTACAAAATTTATCAAAAATATCAGCAACATTCTCATCATTATAAGTACAGTAATACCACCATAACATCATTTGTTCATTACGGGAAGCTAAGAAATATATAATTCCCATTATCAGGTACGGTTAGTGTGGTAGGTTTCTTTCAAGGTGTGCAACTATTGATTCTTATATTTGAATTTATACTCACCAAACAGGGAATGTTGGATGTCTTCAATACCATTGTTGCACAAGGAGCATACATTATCCTGATCACACATTTGCTAGTTCTATTAGCTAATTGCAGTGTATGGATCTAAGTTTAAACTTCAACTTCACTCCTTGAAAATCAGTTTATCAAGAAGATATTTTTCCAATATAGGCGCTTTCTTTATTAGTGAGTAAGTCGCAAGTGATGATTCCTGTAAATATCCTCATTACAACATGAAGGTAATATTACGGTTAGCATTTTAAAGTGAGCAACCCATTGCAGTCCAATGTGCATTGCCGATTAGTGCTTGATCCAAAATGGTATGGTGTCATAATTACAGTTGATACATGTCTTAAACATAGTCAAGAAATTTAAAACGAAGCCGGTCAGCCTTTGATAGGTGAGAAATGTGTTCGCATGAGGCTGGGGCCAGCGGTACCGTTCAATGGTAGAAGATTGGTTTAAGTATTTAATTCTAAGTTGTCTTTATGACCTATGGCTACCAATCCAAGTCACCATATAATGCCTCTTAGGGTGTTTCTGGGTGGCTTTCAAGATAACACGCCATTTGCAATTGAAGCGATTCAATTGTCAATAGCTTTTCTTGTGTAATCCAAACCGCGCACGCATAGTTAATAGTGGGAAGAGCGATGTGGCGCCATAGAATATCCCCATAATAAACGCGGTTATAATCATCGAACCGATCAATAATTGACTTGCTGTAGGCGGATAATTTTGGTGCCTTTCATGACAGTTTGTTCAATGTGGTAATGATCCGAAAGGGTTCTATGGATATGAGTACACAAATATGTATAGGTGTAACTTCGGTAATTGTGTGATCACCCAACATCCAAACTTTATAACCTTTCAATACGTTGACCAATTATAAGTACATTAGATTTCTCATAATTGAATTTTAGTTCCAAGAATTTGACCAAATTGTGCTGCTTGTATGGGTCAAAAAACCAACTTTCCTGTTGTTTCACTCGGCGACCATAATTTCAACTGTGCGGCAGCCTCACTATCCATGTGTAGAGGCAGGCATGAAGCCCCTAAATGGGCCCTGAAATAATGAGAAAAAACCCTTGGAATGAAAGGTCCATGGACATGCGTTAAAATACTTATAAAACCACCAAAAAATGGTTCATTCATAGTCTGTATTTAGTATCAATGTATTAAACTTCTGCAGAAGCAGTATTTTGAGAAACCGTATATGTGATAAAAAATTGGGAACGGAATATTCATGTCGTTACTTGGACAAGATTTCCAAAGGAAATTCCAAAACGAAGTGATTATCGCGCTGGCAGCGTTGATGACCAACACAACACCCCTGAGTATGACGTCCGAGTAACAAATATGCGATACGCGTCATGATCTTCATCATGGAACGGACAGTGGAATGGCCCAGTTTATTTGCATACGTACAGAGCGAGTGGAATTCTCGCGGTATATGAAGTCGTACGTGTGTATCAGCTGGCATTTATTTTTTCTGATTTGGTGCCTTAAAAATTACGATAATTAATGCGCGTATTGTCGGATGGCTGCACCAGCGGGCTACCGTACCGACAAGGAGGAATAAGAACAGAAAAGCTGTATTCAACGTCCAGACAAAGAAAACCGATCAAGGAGAGGCTACCTGGAGTGGGTTTTGTTCGTTCCGCTTAACAAGACCAGACTTCGCCCCAGGTTTCACACAGTAAATTTCGAAATTTGAATTGATTAATAATGTTTAAATAATGGATAACTCAATAGCTATAGATCACGAATCGATCGGTTTTTTTCGTCGTCAAGCATGTGTCGGGAATTCGTGCATCTATCTTCAAAATATTCCCTATTGGTCCTCTGTTATGCACGGGGAGGGGGGCAACGTGCAGGGTGCATGTCACGATGTGTGCGGTGCGGTTAGCCCACGTGTGAGCTCGCTTTGTTGACAACTAGTACTCTGAAGTCATTAAACGGGGTCACGTCCAAATCCAGCATCTTGATACGCGTTTGCGAAAAACAGGAGAAGGCCCCATCAGTTTGGGTATATTATCCTGAAATTTAACACTTTCCCGAGGTTCATTTTAACAATCTGTGTGGCGATATGAGCAGGATACTGTTGAGGTACGAAAATGTAAGAAATTAACGAAAATGTTAATCAGCCGTGTCCGTGGACCTTTAAGGGTTTTCCCTGAAAAGAGGCATCTGGGCATTCTCACGATTGGTATAATTTACAAAATAAGAGAAATCGATGTGAAACAGAGTTATTACAAAACGATGGGTAGTAATAATGTGAGATGCAATGGACGACATAACAACAGAATCTATATTTTCCATGAGTGTGATAAAAAAGTAGGCCATGTTATCTTGAAGATCTTGATAGCAGATTCTTATACAGTGAGTGTCCACAAATTTATGGAGAATTCCAAGTAAAATTTTTTTGTAGCAAAGCAATAGCAAAGAAGATCTGTGAAGCTCTCCAGAGAAATTTGAGGGAAAGTGACATATTCCAATAAAGAAAACAGAAAAAATGGCTCAGAACCCTGCTCTGCTTTTGGGGAAATTAGTTTACTTCCTGGGAAAATATTTATTTTTTAGCCAGGCTGCATGGAGTAAAAAGAGGATACAATGTTGGGATTTATCGTTAAAGACAAACAAATGCCAAGTGTTAAATCTTGGTTATAGCATTCCAGCTGTATTCAAGATTGGGATGATCAGTTTTAATGCGAGTAGATTTTTTTAGCACCTGGCCATTTCTGAATACAAAGCAGGACAAATGTAATAATTTATTGGCTGACCATGTCTTATAAAGCACACATCTAAACCATAAACAACACCTTTAAGTCAGGGGTCCTAAAGGCAAGTGTTAAAGGCTGACTCAGAGATTTTTGAAATACAATTTTTTGTGTTTTTATTGAAAATAGTCAACTCTTAACTGAAGGTAGTCCCCTAAAATAATTCAAAAGTATAGATGAATCAGAATTTTTGTTTTCAAGCAGTAAACATTTATGTACAGTACAACAGTCCCATAGGATACTGTGTATAACAAAAATTCCAGATCCGGAATTTTATAATTTTTCCTTTTCTTTATTGCAGTTCTCCGATCCCAACTTTCTTCAATATGATAAAACAATGTTGCTATACAATGATGAAAGTGGCCACCCAACTCTACGCAAAGCCATTGCAGAATTTTTGACAGAACGGGGAAATGCACCGCAACCTATCGACCCAGACAAGGTATCTTTGTAATCAATAGTCACAACAATAAGAATTAATTTTACAAATTATCTCTCCTCTCCCTCTCTCATTCTGCTCCTCCTCTTCCTACCTCTACTTTTACATTTTTACGTATTCAAAGGTGGATATGATGCGTGAACATGGACTTCCAAAATGCACCCCAAACAAGTATTTCCACCGAACAAGTATTTTTGTCTGTTTTTACTACACTAAAGAAGTATTTTTGTCAGTTTTTTAAGCAAGTAAACATTGTGTCATTAATATACCTTTATTTTCTTGCTTTGCTTTACAATTTTTTTTTTATCTCTGCTTAATTTGAGTATTACATGTACATCACAATTTTCAGGGTTTAGAAAAAACATACCCTTTTTTCCATATTTTGCTGATTTTGACACCCTAATCAATGTACGCGCGTACATCGTCTGCTGGGAAAAAGATACCCTTTTTACACGTTTTCTTGTTCACGCATCATATCCACCTTTGAATACAAGTGGCCCCCGGGAGATTTCTAGATACATACTTCACCTCTGTAGATCTCCACCTTTCACCTTCTACCTCTACCCCTGCTACTTCAACCTCCCATTTCCTCTACCCTGTTACTTCAATATCCCACTACCACTACTACCTCCAACTATCTACCTCTATCAATACCTTTTTGCCTTGATAACTCTACTTTCACTTACATCTACTTCACCTTTTAGTTGTTTCTTGCTATCTCTACACCTCTACTACCACCTCCACCTCTTTCTACCTCTAATGATACCTCAATCTCACTCTCTACTTCCAATGATCTCTCTCTACTTCTAATGATAACTCTCTCTCTCTACTGTCACCTCATACTTCTACATCTCTTTCTACCTTCTACCTCTATCTCTACTTCTTCCTTCACTTATCTCTTCATCCTCTTTGTGAACCTACAGCTATGTCTACCTTTAATATAAATTATTCAGAGGCATTCCTATGAACTAGTGAATTTAATTGAAACCTTTTAGCATAATGGTATAAGAGAAATGCATGATATGATGGTCAAACAAAAACAAACAATAAACATCCTCAAATGATATAGGCAAACATTCAATAAAATCAGTGGTGACCTAGCTATCTCTCTCGCTCTCTGACCTAAGGTTTAGGTCACAAGTCAAGGTCAAATTTAAAACATACCGTCAAAAAAGCAATACCAATAATTATCATAAATGATGTCTCTGTCTCTATTCTCTCTCCCTTGTATTCTTTCTCCAGTTTTTGTTTGGTTGTTTTATATTTGTTTCATGATCAATAATGTTTAGTTCACCTTTAATGAAAATATGCACCCAAAAAAAAAAACACCCAAATTTTTGTATACTTTGTTTCATTTGTTTCAGTTAGTCGTAATGAATGGTGCTATACCTTGCATTGATCAATTGGCATTTTTAATTGGTGACCCCTATGGTAAGTGAATGAATAGATTGATGCATATTATACACATCACATCACATCAAAGGTACCTCTTGTGTATTGGGCTGAAGTTGAGATTTCCGGCCAATGATAACTTTCTTTTGAAGGTGTAATAGAAAAGAGGTGTATGTTTTCTTATTAACTGCTATGTTGAATTTTTATTAATCTTTTCCTGGATTAAACTGCTAAGTTAATGTTTTCGTCCTCCCCCTCCTCCTCCTCATCATCATCATCATCACCATTACCATACCATCACCATCACCATTGTCTTAATCATCGTCATCAGCATGTCCTTTTCTTGTAAAGAGGCCCTTCTTGTTATTAAAGGCTGACTCAGAGATTTTGAAATGTAATTTTTTTGTGTAGTAATTAAAAATAGCTAGCAAGAACTAGAGATAGTCACCTATGCACAATTCCAAAGTTTGAGATGAATAGGATTTTGTAAATGTAAACTTTTATGTAGAGTACCGTAGGATACTGTATATAACCAAATTTCTGGATCCGGAATTTTACTACAAAGTTGTGATTTTCCATATGAAGGATATCAATTTGAGCTTAGTTATTTCCCACAGTGATTATTATGTGGACAAGCATTATGTATGCAAAAAACACGATTTGTTAGAAAATTGAGGGCGCCACCCTCGGGAAATATCTGAGTCAGCCTTTAAGTAGATAGGACCCAAATATTTAAAATCTTCTGCTTTCTAAATAGTTATGCTATTCATTGCATGCATAGGAGGATGTGTCAACCTCTTCGTTGAGAATCATGCATTCTGTCGTCTTTTGCATTCAGCATTGATTCCACTTAATTTGCAGCTGACTCTTCAAATGCAGTGAGTCAATCTTGGGTAAGTGGTACCTGTTCTGCCAGAGGGTGTTTTGAGTCAATCCCACAATGCACCAGTTTTGGGAAATTTCACCTCAATAGGGTCATGTGATCACATAAAAACCCAGACTTTAACGCTCATTTTAGCCCACAAAGCGTTAGTACTTAGGGACTTTTTTTGCAAGATTATGAAATATCTTGTGGTTCTTAAACTTTTGGAACATTTTTTATCCCTAAGTACTGACATGTGTTTAGTACAGTATGATATAGGCACATTGCTATATGCATCATGGGATTGATTCAAAACACCATCTGCAGTTCTACAGTCATTGCAACATCATCAAAATAGTCTAGATCAACAGCAGCACGGAAACCCTTCCCATCATGCCATTGGAACCAAGAGCTGCCAACATACAGAACCTCCATAGAAAATGCGCGTAAAACAAAATAACATACCCTGTTCCCAGTAATCGAGCGCTTAGAAATGTTGATTCATATTCATGTATGAGGTCCTTAATAAAGGCATGTGTGAAAAGTTTAAATTGTTAGTGCTCAACCGATTCAACAGGCCTGTGAGAGTTCAGCTTTTTAGCTGATTTCAGCTAAGAGTCAAAATTTTAGCCTTTTTCAGTTTCAGCCTGTTTTTGACCTTTTTGCCTAGTTTTACGCTATATTTCAGGTTTTTCGGCTCTTTTTTCAAAACCCCACTCACAGGTCTGATTCAAAGAATATGATAAAAGAATCCAATGGAAATATATGGAATAGCAAATACATTAGCAAATTACTATGCATGATCCACGGGTTGGATTGCCACTTTGGTATACAGATTTAGCTATTTAATAGTCTCAGGATTTACTCGATATATGTTACAATTGTGATTAACATTATAAGAAAATGAAAGGCACCCGAAAACTGTGCATTATGAGAGGTTTCATAGCTGTTGTTGTCTAGATTAGTCAAGTTTTGCTCTGGGGTAGGACAGGTACTAACGCAACAAAGCATTCCAACGGCATCAAACTTCTGGGTGTTGCTCGTCTGTTTCAAAGACCTTAACGGTAGGAGGCGCCCTTACGCAAATCGACACAGTTTAGTTACACAAAGAACTTGACTAAATACTAGGCTGTCACAAAATATTTAATCTAATGACCATATTGGAAATTACACTATTTGCAGCGGGTTAATCCAAACCCCTACAGATTGAAGTCAATAATTTTTCCTAAATTATCAAGATTTGAACACAAAGTTAAGAGATGATTTTGTAATGTCACTGGGACCAAGACTGCATAGTAAATGCATGTATAGGTTCCCACAATACATTTGGAACTACCCAATGCCCAAATCGAGCAGAGTTGGGTCCTACCCCTGGTTTGCCTGGCTTGTAGCTTATATACATTTGCATGTAGAGCAAAATAAAGGGCAGCCTGTTATTGTTGGCTAAATATGTTAGTTCTAATTCCGATTTCCTTTTCCAATCCAATTGTTATTGTAAAAATCCATTTGGCAAGTGTCTTTAATTGGCAAGTGTTCCTACTTTGCTTCCAAACTTCAGAGGCCTTCGTATTGTCCGGCACCTGACTGGGGATGCCTAAGCAAGTACATAGGACTAAGGTCTCAAATGCTGATATATCCAGTACATATATCAGTCAGGTAGTATTTATATAATATTGGATGGCTGAGGTTAGATAACAGAAAATATAGCCCGGCCTAGATCAAATATCGGGGGAGTGAAGACGAGATGATAGTTTCTGGTCGAGGGTGCTATTCTGTTATCAGCCGAAAAAGCCCATCCAATATTATTAGTATTGCACGAGAAGAGAAGCTGACTTGACAAAAAAATGTTTTAAAATGACTTCAAAACTAAAAAAAACCCAGTATTTTGCTTGACGAGTTACATGACGAATGCCCAATATTTTGCGTAATGTACAGTGTTGGCGGTACGCGCTAATAGCAACATGTGGTATTGCACCACGGATGATTAATAAGATAGTTATCCCTGTTTGTTAAAGACCAATTCCGTGTATTCTCCAAAAGAGTAAAAATATTTTGAAATTGGAGGAATAGCCTAGTAGAAGTGGAAAAAAATAAGTCTGTAGTCTGTAGGACAAGTTATTTTTGCAACTGAAATATTGTCAGAAAAGGAAGAAAACACAGTGTGAAGATATGAATCGCCATTCAATTAAGTGTTGTAGGTAAGTGTCCGACGGACAGTAATGACCGAAAATATCCGATTTTGTCCTTATTAGGTGATTTCGCGTCTCATCACTCGTAGGGTATGTTAGGATACTTACTAATAAGGCGACATGCAAAAATCCAGACTTTTTATGATTTTCTCGATTTTATGATGAGCCATCATGATGGCATTATGGAAGATTATGTCACTGAGGCTAAAGGCCAAATGTGATGCAACTTGAAACCAGTGATATTTTCCTTATTGCATTGAGAACAATTAAGTAGGGATTACTGAATTTATCACATTGGACACTTATTTGAGCAAATAATTTAGTTCCAAATTTAAAAAAACACAAGTAATTTTTTAAAATTTTTACAAGTATGTCACACTTACGAAACATGTATGTGATTTCCTTTGCCCCTCTTATAACATCGTAGACCAGGGGCTAAATTGTGTTTGTAAAACATTGATGGCACATCTATACGGAATAAAGCTAACCTCATTATGGAGATTGCTGGACCGGGGGGGGGGGGGGGGCAGTATGACCAGGTGCTAATGTGTTTGTAAACATTGAGGCACATCTATACGGAGTAAAGCTTGTAAAGTAAACCTCATTACTGAGATTGCTAGGGACCGGGGGGGGGGGATGGGTAGCCAGGTGCTAATTGTGTTTGTAAACAGTGATGGCCTACATTCTATACGAATGAAGATAAACCTCATAAATTGAGATTGCTAGGACAGGGGGGGGGGGGAGGGAGTAAGTATAGACCAGGTGGCTAAATTGGGTTTTGGGTTTAAACATAATGGCCCATCTATACGGAATAAAGCTAAACTCATTAAATGAGATTGCTGGGACAGGGGGGGAGGGAGTAGACCAGGTGCTAAATTGTGTTGTAAACATTGATGGCACTTCATAAGGAATTAAAGCTAACCCTCATTTTATTGCGATGTAGGGGGGAGTAGACCAGGTGTTAATTGTGTTTGTAAAAATTGATGCGCACATCTATGCGAATAAATAAACCTTCTTAATTGAGATTGATAGGGGACCCGGGGGGGGGAAGTTAGACCAGGTGCTAAAAACCTCATAATTGAGATTGCTAGGGACCGGGGGGGGGGCGGGAGTAGACCAGCGTGCTAAATGGGTTTGTAAAACCATTGATGGCACATCTATACGGAATAAAGATAACCTCATTAATTGAGATGATAGAGACCTGGGGGGGGGGGGGGAGTAGACCAGGTGATACAATGTGTTTGTAAAACATGATGGCACATCGATACGGAAAATAAAGCTAAACCTTCTTAATTGAGATGTACGGACCGGGGGGGGGGGGGGGGAGTAGCCCAGGTGATAAATTGGGTTGTAAACTGATGGAACTCTATACGGAATAAAGCTAAACCTCATTAATTGAGATTGCTAGGGACGGGGGGGGGGGGGGGGGGGGGAGTAGCCAGGTTTGCTAATTTGTGTTGGTAAACATTGATGGCAATCTATGCGGAAATAAAATACAGCTAAACCTCTTAATTGAGATTGCTAGGGACCGGGGGAGTAGACCAGGTGGCTAAAATTGTGTTGTTTGGAAACATGATGGCAGATCTATACGGAATTAAGCTAAACTCATTAATTGAGATTGCTAGGACCAGGGGGGAGTTAGACCAGGGTGCCTAATTGTTTGAACATTGATGGCACATATATACGGAATAAAGTAAACTCATTAATTGAGATTGCGGGACGGGGGGGGAGAGTAGAACAGGTGCTAAATGTGTTTGTAAACATTGATGGCACATCTATACGGAATAATAAAGCTAACTCCGTCTGAGATTGTACGGGGACCGGGGGGGAGTAGACCACGGTGCTTAAATTGTGTTTGTAAACATTGATGGCAATCTATGCGGCTAAAGCTAAACCTCAATTTAATTGAGAGTGCTAGGGACGGGGGGGGGGGGGGGAGTAGAACAGGTGCTAAATTGTGTTTGTAAACATTGATGGAATCTATGCGGAATAAAGCTAAACCTCATAATTGAGTATTGCTCGGGACCGGGGGGGGAGTAGACACAGGTGCTAAAATTGTGTTTGTAAAACATTGATGGACCAATCTTATACGGAATAAGCTTAAACCTCATTTTGAGATTGCTAGGACGGGGGGAGGAGTAGACCAGGTGTCTAAATTCGGTTTGTAAACATGCTTGGCACATCTATGCGGGATAAAGCTCAACCTCATTAATTGAGATTGCTAGGGGACCGGGAGGGAGTAGACAGGTCTAACTTGGGTTGTAAACAGTGATGGCACATCTTGCGGAATAAAGCTAAACCTCTAATTGAGATTGCTAGGGACGGGGGGAGTAGACAGGGTGACTTAAATTGGTTTGTAAACAGTGAGGCCCATATATACGGAATAAGCTAAACCTCATTACTGAGATTTGCTTTTTTTCAGTGCGTGTATCCGGGGGAGGGGGGGGGGTATAGACAGGTTGCTAATTGTGTTTGTAAAAATGATGGACACATCTATACGGAATATAATAAAGCTAAACCATAATTAATTGAGATTGCTAGGGACGGGGGGGGGGGGGGTACTCAACTTATTTGGGTAATGTGCCCCTGGATTCAAAATTGAGGCTCCGGAGGCTGATTTGAGACCAAAAAACTGATCTATGGAACTGGGGTTTCATAAAAATATCAAGAAAATAAGCTGCATTTTCACTCAATTGTCAGCTACTTTTGAAGGTGTTTCAAAGAAAATTTGGTTAGGAGATGGTTGGCGTACATGAAAAATAGGGTCTCTGGAACTGAAAGCACTAAAATGGAGGTCACTGGAATGAAATGGCCCTAAAATGGAGTCACTGGAACTGCAAAGAGCTGAAAATGAGGTTCTTAGGGCTGGCACATACCAATACTAACAAAGGTGAGAAAAGAACCCTACCCCCGCACAAGGTTCATGGTCCAATTGCTAACTACAGTTGTAACATACGTGGTGAGAATTGAGATAATCTATTGTGATAACATTAAAGCATTTAAGGAATAAATTGATACTGCATTTGTGATAAGCTTTCAAAATAATTGAAGAGCCCGTTCTAGACCAATCGTCACAAATGTGCTCCAGAGCATACAACAAGCATTGAGATTCAGTTAACTGTGACATTGGGTAGATGATTCCCCAGGGGTGTATTGGAAGGAGGACATTCTGACCTTTCTTTAGACATACAATGCTTTACCCTATCAACAGGGCCAATTCTGTGTACGTTATAGCACATACGGTCAGTGGCCTTTTAGGACATGGCGTCCCAAATGCTTACAGGTCATTGGGAACGCCATCTAAAAAGATAGGCTTGTTGTAATTTAGATGCCTTTTCCATGCTGATTTGAATAAGCCCTGGGAAAAATTAAATAATTTTGACTTCTGAAACAACCTTTGACCAAATTTTGATCGTTCAGCGACTGAAGTCGCTTGCCATGTTCAAAGGATTATTATGATCTGTAGTTTCGAGTTTGCTTTATTTTGATGCACCTGTATTTAGCAAATTATGTTAAAATATATTATATCACAGACTTCATAAATTGTTGGAAGTTCCTGAAGAAACACAGTGGAAATACATATATTCATGCAGTTCTTGGTGGTATCTGACAATCGACTGACATTTTGCACACAGCCAGGCCCGGGAGAGACACAACCATTTACAACGGACGGTCGGTAGATAGTTAGGAATATAGGACTAGAAAGACTGAAGAGCATTCCAAGAAGCGAAGAAAGAGAGTATTGTATCATTTTAATATAACAACTATGAGTATTTCTCTAATCGCTGCCGGGCAGGATTTTTTTTTTTTTTTTTTTCCAATATCCTAACCTGACGCGCTTTTACCTGTGCAAAATCTGTGCAAGTGGTTCGTTCGTTCGTTGTCCACAGTCATTCGTAATGGATTGTGGTGGGGGGTCGGGGGTCAGGATTTTTCAACTGTGTAGCTGATCCGGGGCCGCGTGTATCTATGACAGGGGCCCGCGTTAGGTTGCTTTGGTCTTATCATTTGCAGGGATGTTAGATGTGCCATCTTTGTGCAAGTGAGTTAAAAAAAATGCTCGTGCCATTAAAAAACCCATCAGTGATTTATCCGAAAGAGACACAGATATTTGAAATTTCTAATGAGATAGCTTAACGTGAAGCAGGGTTATAGCTAGGCTACTCTGCGTGCCGTTTGTAAATCTTAAAATTACTACACGTTTTGGCACATATGACAAACTTGAGTTATTTGCCAATTTACGTGGTAAATGTTCATTCCTGAAGAAAGTGCCGGTCGGCAATCTCCCAAATGACCTGTGCGGGTCGGTGGGAGCAAGTGCAGGACATGGCCGGGCTGGCCGGCGTAGCTAATCCCTGAGGTGAGGATAAGTCTGTAGATCTCATGAAGTTAACTCTTTAACTGTAGAAATTGACAGAAAAGAAAAAGGCACTCACGATCCGAATCTCCCTTCAATTAGGGTTGTGGTAGTGCCGTAAGGACAGTCAGAGAAAAATTCTGATTTTTCTCCTTGTTCGGTTGTTCTGGTCTTATCATTTGCAGGGTTGTTAGGATACCTGTACTTGTCGACATGCAAAAATTGATTGTTGATGTTTTGATTTAATGATTAGCAAATCATGGTAGTTGCCTTTAAGTCAGTGGCGCATGGATTACTGGGATCATCCACCAATTTCTCTTGTTGACATCCCATGCACAGAGTATGGAATTTGAGTATTATGTGATTTCAAATAGAGTAAAGAAAGGAAAGATCATTAATCATTTATAAACCCTCAGCAACTCACTGTTTTGTGGTTCTCTCCCCTTTCTCGATATCTCTCTCCTCCCCTATTCCATGCGGTTCATATATGTTGACAAGAGTCCTCACGAAGATATTCCATCTGCACTGCCTCTTCACCCCCAAAAAAAAACACCAAAAGGGAGGATAAAGCTTTCAATTTCCCATTCCCAGTTACACCATATGCGGTGCCCAAAAGTGCCCCCTCCATACACTGTAGCTGTTGTTGACATGTTTGACAATTTAAATCACTTTTTTAAAACAATCCATTTTAATCTGTGCCGCAAGATAATATACACTTAACCCCCTGAGGTCTACCACCTTCATAACAGCATCTCTGATTGGTTCATTACATCGTATAGCATGATATAATCTCTGAGTAACCAATCAAAATAGACATTCCATTTAATTGTACAAAAACTTTAAGCTTTGCTTATCTCATTTCTGATTGGCTAAATATCATATAACCCAATGTGTAAGCATAAAATTGACTGGTAGACCTCAGGGGGTTAAAGGCAAGGACATGATATAAGCTTATCATTATAAAAGGTGATGGCTATTGTAGAAAAGAGGTAACATCAGGTTAATGAAAGTACATGTTAACAAATAAGAAAGTTACATTATGTACTACAACTAGCCCTTTCTGCAATTTATCGCAAATCAATTTTTACTCCCCGGCTTGAAAAGCAGAGGGGTATATTACGATGGCGCGAATGTCCATATCCGTGTGTGTGTTCCAGTTTGGTATGGTTTTGGTTAGATTTTCATTTTTCAGATCGTCTTCAAAAAGTTGGAATTCCTTCGTATGTGGATGATGTGAAAGGTCATAGACCAAGGTTAAAGGTCATCTGAGGTCATATTGCAGACTGCCATCTTGCCAGGGGGATGATGCAAGTTTACTTGCAGTATTTTTTGTGTATTATTTCCAGGGTGTTCGTGTTAGAGGATTGTTCTTGGTAAACCCAAACAACCCTCTAGGTGATATATACACTCAAGACCTAGTGATGAAGATGCTTTTGTTTTGTAAAAGGTAATCATTTTATATCAGAAATTGTTCTCAGTTTAAAGTTGTTGATAGTTTTAATGTGCCAAAATGTAGTATTGCAATGAATTTGTGGGTAATCACAGGTGGATACAGAACCTTTGCAAAAGAACAGCTTCAAAATGATTCAAGGCTCAAACTACACTATTATAGGGCATTTAAAAGCAGCTAACCATTTGTACCCCCCAAATCTGCCCCTGAATCAGGCAATCTAAGATGTTACAGGGGAGATTCTAATCTATATCTATACATCGCTTCCTCCATGCAGTGATTTCATAACCTGGAAAAGGGAATTTGGAAAACATACGCAGTAAATTACGACTTCGTTTTGTTTCCTCTAAAGAAATACTTAAGAATTGAAGGGAAAATTTTGCCTCTGTGCATGAATTTCAGAGCTATGTATGCAAAACCATGCCTGAAAAAAGTGGGAATCGGGAACCACATCCTGGGAAATTTGCTACTGGAGGAAATTTGGTCCTTTTAAATAAAGGAAAAACATAAGGAAATTAAAGGAAAATTTAGTCATCTTGAGGGGAAATTTTGATTATGTTTACTGGGAAATTGGCATTTTTTTCCAGGCCTGGATGCCGCCTTTTACACAAAACTCAAGAGATAAAATATGCCATTTTGTGCTCACATGCAAAAATATTGCCACTTCAAGTTATCACAGAGTTATCATGTACTGCAATAACTCTTTGAGATATTTATTAAAATTATCACACAAATATTTATTTTAAAATTAACCATTTCTATCTTAAAAAATACTGGCACAATGAAGATAAAGAATTTTTCCATGGAGGTTCGTAAGAGTTTGAGATTTTTCTATGAAATAAAAGGGCATTAACACGTTGTTAGGAGTATCAATGTGAACGGGCCCACAGGGGGTTTGTTGAGGTTAAGAATCAAAGGTCTAGGGTCATTTGAGGTAACTGTTGAAATGTGGTTTCACTGATTTCTCCAAAGAAATTAAATGGGACATCAAAGAAGTTAGTGCAGAATTGTCGTTCCGGCGTAGTCATAAATGGTGTAGTGGATATAGATTAGATCATTAGTAGGGGTCATTGCTTGAAAAGCTCTACCCCATAAATTTCTTTTGGGGAAAATGGAGGGATTACCAACAAGGTGATCGATGATCCTTCAAGATTGAGTCATGTTGGGTGTTCTGTTGATAATGCATTTTAACACTAAGATAATTAAAGACATTGTGAACATGTTATAGATTATAAGAAAAGTTAATTTTGCAGGACGGTTAAATGATTTTATTAATTGAATATGTAGGGCATAGTATTTCATTTCATCATGGATGAGATTTATCTCCTGAGCATCTTTGAGGAAAACGTGCAACATTCACGTTACTACGAATTTCGAACTGAAGCGAGATTCAGATCCTGAACGGACACATTTCATTTGGGGACTGAGCAAGTAGATGCAATTATTTTAGTGGCTTTAAGGTATTTTTACAAATGCTTTCCATTTCAGAGTTGGAAACCAAAAGCGATATATTTTTCCATAATCAGCCTCATATTTAATGGCAACATTAACAACAATGCATGAACAGCATGTTTGTACATGTTTGATACTTAGGGCAGCCTGGGGTATACCATTATGGATAAGCAATAAAACACACCAAAAAAAATTACATACAATTTTTCTATGTAACTGACCAAAGGCTTCTCCAGTGTTGCATACCTATAGCTACCAGGGGCATCAGTGAAAGACGACAGAGCCAGAAAATAGAAGTCTTTAGGTAAGAGAGAGAGCCAAATTGCCTCAAAATATGTATTTTGGAGGTGGACAATTGTGATAAATTCCAAAAATTGGGTCTTCAAGTTAAATTTTTGCAAAATGTTCTAAAAAAAAACTATTTATTTTTTTCTTTTTTTGTAAAATTTCCACAATTTTCTAAAAATATAGGGGTGTTTGTTGTTGTGTGGGAGTGGTAAATTTTCAAAATTGATGCTAAAAAACTGGGATTCAACATTTAACAGCTTACAATAATAACTTCCACATACCATGATGGCCAGTGTATATGTTGTGTTGAAATGAACAAACATGCCTTGGCCGGACTCTCGAAACCGGTGACCTTATATGCGTACCGCCCAAATGGAGTGCCTCTAAAGGTGTGTAAGACTATGTATACTTGTTTACTATGGTATGTTCTCCTTTTGTTAGGATTTTGAATGGATGGTATGAGGGTGGGTGTGACTTCCCGGCTTAGATTCATACATGGAGTAAGGAGATGATTTCCACACTGTGACAAGGTGGACTGGCAGATTTTTTCATGGTTACCTGATTGTCCAAAATGATGATAGCAAACGTACTTCAGGATAAAGTATGGATGTGTGTGCAGGGTTCCACTAGGTTTTTAACGTGAAGTCCACTGGAACCCATAATTTCCAAATGTTCAGGAAGATTAGCTGGTACCAGTGGGAATATTTGGTTATTGAGACCAGCTACCCAAAAATGTTGTACGTCAATACTAATCAGGGCTATCAGTTTCCAAATACGTGGTGCATAAGATTCCTGATTTCATTCGCGGGGTAATCTGCCTTTGGTGAAACTTTAGTAATAGCCATTGCAATATTGTGAATTTCATTATGTCTATAAATTTGGTTTTTAGTTTGGAAACTATAATTTTTTGCCTTCAAGAGGCTAGAAATATTGCGTCCAAGTGGACTCATTTTGTTCCTCATTCTGAATTTATTTCCTTGAACATTCTGTCTGTCATTGACGCCCAACATCCTACTAAGAAGGCGGAACCTGGTGTTGTGCACTTGGCAACGCGCACTTTTACTCGCTTGCCTCTCTCCACCCGGTGCAAAATGGGGACTATGAGTCCTCTTAGCCCGCCCAAAGGTATTGGGCATTTGTTTGGCAGCTAATGTTCTATTGGCAACGGAATAAATGTAAAGCCACTTTGATATTTTGTGAAAGGCGCTATATAAATGTTGGTATTTATTATTTTAAAAAGACATGGCTCACAAACAAATATTTTAGATCCATAGAGGAATCTACTTACCTTTTTTATTCTGTGTTGATTTTGACCAATTCCATCTTTCCTTTCTTCCGCAGATGTCCAAGAAGCCCCCCAAACATATTGTTTCCATTTGGGCCTAGTGTAACATCTTCCCAATGGTTTTACGTACCCACAATTCTCCATCATCATTCGTTGTTGGTCCCCGCTTTGCTGATTCAGCCAATCAATAGCTGATGGTGGAATGTACTACATAGGCCAAATTTCTGTCACTTTGATCATCACTCACGGTCAGATTCTGTTCACGTTGGATCATAAGTTATTTTTCCACACTCACCATTATCAAAGGAGTGAAATCATGGTTCTTTGAGATTCACTCTTCAGGTAGGATTATTGGCTTTTGTGCTCCTCAGAAATAACTATAAAATTAGATTTACCCAACCAATTCTTTTGAAACCTAGTTTCTTATAAAGAATAAACTTCAATTTACATCTTTCTCCAATATCAAGATGCTAGGTTAAAAATATTCTATAATTTTGCAATAATAATTCTAGCCAAGAAGGAAGGCTGTATAGTATCCAAAAAAACTTAATTCAAACATCTCATAGATAATCTGCAACTTCAGAAAGAAAGCTAAAAAATACAGGGTTTTCAGCAATTTGTCCATTTTCTGTCCCAACTATCCACTGTTCCCATTTCCACTTGTCCAAATCGTTCTTAACAAAAGTCTGTGAGAAATTGAAACCACAAGATTTGACATTCTTGAAAATTATTTTTGAAACCAATTGCCATTCATGCGTTTAGGTGTTCTTTAATTTATAATTGATTTATAAAATTCACTCTCCAACATACCTTACTGATGGTCTAAATTTGTATAATGTGTTGGGTAGTAATTCTCATGGTACAAGACTACTACGGTGATGATGTTATAATAAAACCGGCTTGTTATCCCTGTACCAAGCGTAGATTTGACGACAGATCATTTAACATAATTGGTCCTAGGCTGTGGAACAAGCTTCCTGTTAGTATTAGAGAAGTGCCTTCCACCATTGTCTTTAAAGGGCCCTGAAAAAATACTAATTTCCTGATGTTTAAAATTTTGTTAACTCTTGGATTTGCTATTTTTCCTTATTATGCTGTATGTCATGTTTTATATTAATTCTGTATTTTAAGTAGGGGTTGTCAGGCCGCTGTTTCTCGTAGAGCCCAGTGCGTAACCAGCGGGGGGCCAAGCCCCCCTGCCTTCGACGCTGAGCCCCCCCTGCCACCCCCACAAATGAACTCACCGTTTTGTACAGTGTTCTATGGACAAGGACCCAAATTTGCCCCCCCTCAAAAATGCCTCGGCCCCCTTCTGCCCCCCCCCCATTTGCAAAGGTCTGGTTATGCCACGGTAGAGCCCCATCAATGCTTTATTATATGTTATTATACAGGCAGTTTCACAGGGTATCTTATGGGTAAATTTCCACATTCAAAATTTTACCAACAAGTTGTATTCATGAACTTGCAACATCCCCCACCGCATTACTTTTGATACACCTTGATAACAAGCATCAGGTATTGCTTGTTGACTAAATTCTCTATAAATTGATTCCGTATATTACGTAATCGATCCTTTAAATAAATTTTCAACTATCTCAAAATTATTCATACTTACATACACTTTAAATTCTTTCAAATAATTCCTGGACAAAATAGATTTCCCACCAAATCATAAAATACTGAGGGAATCACAACCAAAAATGACGGGAAGCTTACAGAACTGGGGAACAGTATCTGCCCAGACCAGCGGACTCTACCTTTGGGCAAATTTTTCGAAGTAGACCTATACTGAAATTTTAGTAATGTCAACTTTCATATTATCCCAGGGTTCCTTTCATTTCAAATATGAACCGACCTGGTTCCCACATACAATTTTTTGTTAAGCAGCATTGTAATTACTCATCCATCACCACAGATGCGGTTTTGAATTTCCTCACAATCGCCACAAGCGTATCGCTGGTAAATACTATTATATCTACGGATGTTTTTGCCCACTTTTAAGGGTGTATTTTCATTTGAATGTGGGGGGAAGGACCTCTAATACTAGCCAAAAATAGGCTGATTTTGCATTTTTTGCACGAACCCCGTGGGGTATGCGCTCAACGGCAAACCCCCCCAATATGCGTCACTGGTAATTGGTGCAATTCTTGGTAAGGTGGGCTTCAGCCGAAGCAGCTAGCCGGTCCCCAAGCTGGTTGTTCAGAGAGGTAAGTCTCTGTCAGGCAAAAATGTCCCACTTGCAGGGACAAAAGAGTGAATAAATGGTTGGAATGCATGAATATCCATTTTTCTTTACGATTTAACTGAAAAAAATTGTTGTCTGATTGGGCACTTCTGCCCCTCACCCACAACACTGGATAGCACCTAGAGGGCTTGCCTTTTTTTTGGTCAAGTTATCATGGGGGAAGGATCGAGGGAAGAAAGAAGATAGGCAAGAGGAAAGACATATAACATGCATGCTCACGCAAGCCGCACACATGCATATGACGCGCGCGCACACCACACACGAAATCTCTCTTAACAAATTGAAAAAGAATAATTAATAATAAGTGTCAAAGCTTCTAAGTGCTGAAACTATTGTTAGATGACGAACAAACTACAATTAAAAATGTCTGAGGGCTGTGGTTTGCAAGAATTTTTGTTTAACTGTATACTTTCTTTTATTTTGTAAATCAAACAAAGTGGGTCCATTGCACCCTTTGATAAATGCTGTTTCCATCCTACATCAAAGTGTATTATAAAACAGACAGGTGGCAATTTAATGGGTAGAATGAACCTGTTTTTGTTTCGTTTTCACCAATACAGCAAGCCTTTTGCTTATTCATTCACAGTATCTTCCGGAGCTAACAGAAGAAGATTTGTTCTGAAGAAGCGGCAATACGGAATAAAAGATTTATGGCGAATGGTTGTTTGTTGCAATGGAACCCAACTGTCTTTCTATTGGAAAAAATCCGGATGGTTTCGAATGTCTTTTCTATCAAGCCGATGCCCGTGACACAGGTACAAGATACAAAGGTTACTCAAGACTTAAATGTGCAGTATTCATTGGATGTAGGGAATTCAAATTTTGCTTATGGGAAACAAAGCTGTAATTTTTAAATCAAATATAATGGATGGCGTTGCATCTGTCCCCACATTGTAATGCTACTTATTGTAGTTTCTGAGGATTTCCTGAAACTTGGTGGTGATAATAAATGGGTATGGGACTAGTGGGGTCGTTCAAGGAATATGAGAGTAAAAAATGGCTGGATATGGCTGGCGTCAGGAAGGCATCCGGCCGATTTAAAAAACGCTCCAAGAAATCCTCATGAAGACAAATACAAGAGGGGCACCAACCAGCACGAAGGGTTGGGGTGGGTTTCACCTACCTACCATAAGAAGACAGGTGAAGGAAGCACCCGGGCCGCGCAAGCGTGGCTTGCATCATGACGGCTTAACCTGACAGCGGCGCGGAGTGAGGGTTGGAAGTCTGAATGTAGGGAGCATGAGAGGGAATGGTGTGGAGATTTGCAAAGAGTAAGGAAGAGGAAGGTTGATGTGGGTGGTTTGTGTACAGGAAGTGAGGTGTGAGAGGGGAGGGGTTTCCCTGTCCCAAAATCGTTCCTCTACAAAAGTCTGTGAGAAATTGAAACCACAAGATTTGAAAATATCTTGAAATGTATATTTTGAAACAAAATTGCATTCATTGAGTTAAGGTTTCTTTAATATAATTATAAGTGATTATAAATTCACTCTCCAACATCCCTTACTGATGGTCTAACTTTGTATAATGTGGTTGGTAGTATATCTCATGGTACAGATTATACGGTGATGATGTATCGGCTTGTTATCCCCAGTACCAACGTAGAATTTCGACGATCATTTAACATCATTGGTCCTAGGCTGTGGAAAAAGCTTCCTGTTAACATTAAAGAGGCACCTTCCACATTGTCTTTAAGGGCTCCTGAAAACACCTAAAATTTCCTGATGTTTAAACTTTTGTTAACTTTGATTTGCTAGTTTTCCTTATTATGCTTGTATGTCAGGTTTTTATATTAATTCTGTCTTTTAAGTATTTTGTTGTAAGGCACTGTTGTTCGCACGTAGACGCACAGTGGCGTCCCCATCGGGGGGACCAAGCCCCCTGGTTTTTTCAGAAGCCTGAGCCCCCCCCGCCACCCCCTCAAAATGAACCCCCGTTTGTAACAGTGTCTATGGACAAGGATCCAAATTTCCCCATCAAAATGCCTCGGCACTCCCTTCTGCCCCCCCATTTGCAAATTCCGGTTACGCCACTGTTAGGAGCCACCTCAATGCATTTATTATATTGTTATTATACAGGCAGTTTTCACAGGGTATCTTATGGGGAAATCCATTCCACATTCTAATGTTACCAACAGTTGTATTTCATATACTTGCAACTAGCAAGTACTTTGATAAAACCCCCTTGATCACAGCATCAGGTATTGTCTTTTTACTATAATTCATATAAATTGATTCCCGTATAATTACTTGTCGATCCTTAAAATACATTATTCAGACTATCTCACATTATTCATCTAAATACACTTCAAAATTCTTTCAGAATTTCCTGGAGCCAAAATATATTTTCCCACAGCATCATAAAAGACTGAGGGACAGCACACAAAAAGTGACCAGGGAGCTCACAGAACTGGGTGTAACTTGTATCTGCCACAAGACCATACGTGACTCTACATTTGGCGCAATTTTTCGAATGTATACCTTACTGAATTTTAGTAATGTCAACTTTCATATTATCCAGGGTTCTTGGCATCAAATCTGAACCTGACTGGTTCCCACATACTTTTTTGTTAACAGCATTGTAATTACTCATCCATCACCCACAGATGCAGTTTTGAATTTCTTCAAACCAATCCCCCACGCGTATCACCCCATCGCTGTAAATACTATATATAAATTTTACCAGGTCTGTTTTTGCCCACGTTTTAAGGGTGATTTTCATTTGAAGTGGGGGGAAGTACCGCTAATAACAGCCAAAATAGGCTGATTTTGCATGTTTTGGCATCTAACCCCGTGGGGTATGCGCTCCAAAGGCACCCCCCAGATGCGTTACTGGTATTGGTGCAATTCTTGGTAAGGTTGGCTTTCGGCACGAATCAGCCTAGGCCGGTCCCCAAGCGGTTGTTCAGAGAAGGTCCTCCTCTGTCAGGCAAAACATGTCCCACTTCCAGGGACCAAAGAGTGATAAAATGCTGATTTAGCATGATATCCATTTTTCTGTTACGATTTAACTGAAAAAAATTGTTGTCTGATTGGGCACAGTCTGCCCCTCACACCACCCCCCTGGCTATGCCCCTCGAGGGCTTGCTTTTTTTTTGGTTCCAAGTTTCATTGGGGAAGGATCGCAGAAGAAAGAAGATAGGCAAGAGGAAAGACTATACATGCTGCTCACGCATATGCCCGTCACACCTGCCTATGCACGTCGTCGCGCGTACAACAACACACACTTGAAAAAGAATCAGTACTAAAATTGTCAAATACCTAAGTGCTGAAACCTATTGTTAGATGGACACAGACTACAAATTAAAATGTCTTAGGGCTTTGGTTTTGCAAAGAATTTTGTTTAACCTGTAATCTTTCTTTTATTTTGTAAATCAAAACAAAGTGGGTCCATTGCACCCTTTGATTAATGCTGTATTCCATCATACCTCAAAGTGTATTATAACAAAAGAGGGTGCAATTTAATGGGTAGAATGAACCTGTTATTTGTTTCAGTTTCACAAAATACCCAAGCCGTTTGTTTTTTCATCACAGTATCTTCCGGAGCGAACGAAGAAGCTGAAGCGCCCTGACTAAAAGATTTTATGGATAATGGGTGTTGCAATGGAACCCAACTGGTCTGTTCTATTGAAAAGATCCTGGATGTTTCGAATGATCATTTCTATCCAAGCAATGCCCTTGACACAGGTACAATATACTAAATGTTACTCAAGACTTTAAATGTGCAGTATTCATTTGGATGTTAAAGGCAATTCAAATTTTTGCTTATGGACCACAGCTGTAATTAAAATCAAATAATTGGATGGTGTTGCATCCTGTCCCCACATTGTAATGCTACTTCATTTAGTTTTTCTGATGATTTTCATGAAACTTCTGTGGTTGGGGGGCTAATAAATGTGGGGACATAGTGGTATCAAGAATTGAGAGTCAAAAATGCTGATACTGGCCTGGCGTCAGGAAGGGCTCCGCCGGTCATTACAAAACCGCTCAAGAAATCCTCAGAATACACACACAAGAGAGAGGGCACCAACCAGCCCGAATGTTGGGGTGGGTGTCAACCTACCTACCTAAGACGACAGTGGTGAAAGGAAATCACCCGGGCCGCAGCAAGCGTTGCTTGCATCAGGACGGCTTACAACCTGACGAGCGGCTTGTCGGAGTGAGGGTTTGGAAGTCTGAGAGATTAGGGAGTCATGAGTAGGAGGGTGGTGGAGATTTGCGAATAGTTTTAAGGAAGAGCAATGTTGATTGTGTGTGTACAGGAAGTGAGGTGGAAGGGTAGGGGCTAGATGGTTGATTTGAGGGAAGGAAGTAAAGTTGGTGGTGGGCAGGAACTACGGACGGATTGGGGGGAGTGGGCGTATTGGTTAAGGAGGAGTGATAGGGGATGACGGTGGTATGGCGTTGAGGAGGAGTCCTTCTCTCATTTTCGGCTATGCTCCGCAAGCGTTAAAAGCTGAAGAGCAGGAGCAGTTTTTATGATGAGATGGCATGGGAATGGTTATGAAGTGTGGGTGAATTAGTTCTCTGTGTTGGTGATTTTCATGGACCTGTGGGAAAAGGATCGATGGGTTTTGGGGGGGGTCACGGAGGGAAACGGGTTTGGGGCAGAGAAACCTGAAGGAAGGATGCCTGTTAGAGTTGTGTGATGAGAAGGAGATTGCATAAGCGAATACGTGGTTTAAGAAAGAGGACAATAGGAAAGTGACCTTTAGTTAGGGGGAAGCGAGTCAGAGATTGATTTTGTGCTTGTGGGTAAAGGAGAGGAGAAAGTTTTTGAGAATGTTAAGGTAATTCCTGGAACTTACAACATCGGTTGGTGGTTGCCCGATGTGGACCAGTGGAAGGTGAAAAAAGTGGTGAGGAAGGTAGTGCCCATGTGAGGAGAAAGTATGGAAGCTTAAAAAGAAGAGGAGACAAAGAATTTTTGAGATGAGAGTGGGCGGGCTTGTGGGGGATGTTCCGATCTGTGGGTGGTTTAAGGAAGCTGTTACAGGCATGTGATGAAGAGTGTGGGAAAAGACCGGGAGGAGAGACGAGAGATACAGGGTGGTGTAATGATGAGGTGAGGAGGCGATAGGGAGAAAGAAGGATGCGTATAATGAATGCGGAGAAATGGTAACGGAAAGAATAAAGTGATGTATAGAGATTGAAGAAGCGAGCAAAGAAGTGGTTGCGAGGGCTATGAAAGAGGAGGCTGAGAAGGGGGTGATTGAGTTGAGGGAGAACCCACACGTGTATATTTTAGTGAAGGCATGAAAAGGAAGGAAAAGATGTTAAAGGGGGATGTATTAGAGTACTGATGGAACATGAACTTCAGTGAGAAAAGATAGAGCGGGTCTGGAAAACCTCTGAGAAGAATCATGAATGAGGAGAATGAATGGGATAAGAGGGTGGAGGCGGATGTGGTGGAAGGGCCGCTTGAGAGAGGTCAGTCAGGAAGAAGTGTAAATGCAATTGGAGAATGAAACCATGAAAGGCTTCTTGACCCTCATAGTGATTGGAGAGATAGGGACTGTTTTGATGATGGAGTTGTGTCAGACGGTGTTAGATGGAGGAGGAAAGCCGGTGGAGTGGGCTGTGAGAGTGTTAGTTCCAATTTTTAAATGGAAAGGGGATGCATAGCTTTGGTGCATTAGGGTGTGAAGTTTGTTGGAAAGCATGCGATGAAAATTGTGGAGAGGGTACTAGAGAAACAGAATTCGGAGGATAATTGAAGTGAGGATAATTGCAATTTTGGTTTTATGCCAGGGAGGGACTATAGATGCAGGTGTTCATGTTCTTGAGGAGGAAATGCAAAGAAGACTACGGCAAAAAGGGAAAAGCTGTATATGTGCTTTTTGTGACCTGGAGAAGGCCTTTGATAAGTACCGAGGAAAGTGATGGATGGTGGGCAATGAGGAAGAGGGGCATACCAAAGTGGTGGTTAGAGCGGTGATGATCTGTTAAGGAGGTACAAAACAGAGTTATAGTAGGGGCTGAGTTGTCTGAGGATTTTTGAGTAATGTGTTGTGCATCAGAGGTTCTGTGCTGTCGCTTGAGTGTCTTTGCAATGGTGGTTGATGTGGTTTACGGAGAGTGCAAAGAAGGTTTTGATGAGTGAGATGCTGGTATTCTGATGATTTAGTCTTTTAATGTAGTGTTGAGACATGGAGGGTCTGAGGCGAAGTTTTTGGAATGGAAGAAGGCATTTGAGAGTCAGGCCTGAGGTACCTTGGGAAGACTAAAGTGTGGTTATGGGGAGGAGGGGGAGGTATTAGTATGTGGACCATGTGAATATGTGGAAAAGAGAGTCATTAGGCAAATTCAGTGTTGTGGTGGAAATGTGGAAATGGATTCATGGGAAATGCACAAAGATGAAGGAGTGAACCCCAAATTTGGCAAGCGGACTTTTGTTCGGAAGATGCAAGAAGGGAGTTGAGGGAGTGGGGAAGGAGGTGGAAAGTTGTGTGATGAGGTGGAACAGTGAAGGATTTCACATACCTAGGTGAAATGATAGTGGCGGGTGGTAGGATGTGAGGTCTGTGACGCCAAGTAAGTTGGGTTGGTGAAGTCTAGAGAATGTGGAGAGTTGATACTTGGGAGAAGATTTCCTTTGAAGATGGTGTATAGGAGTTGCGTGAGATTCATGATGCTGTATGGGAGTGAGACATGGTGCTGAGTTGAAATGAGATGGGAGATTTGTGAGAAGGGCAGAGAGAGAGCAATGGTAAGAGCCAATGTGTGTTGTGAAATTGATGGATAGGAGAAGACTGAGGATTTGATTGCTAATGTTTGGTTTGGAAGAAGGTCTGCTGACGACTGGCGAAGGCTAATGGTGTAAGATGGTATTGGCCGTGCTTGAGGAAGATGAGGAGCATGTTTTAACAAGGGCTTTTGAGTTTGATGTGTGTGGTTTGAGGAAGATGGGCCGACCAAAGAGGACAAGGAGGAAGCAAAGTGGAGGATGAAGAGTAGGAGGGGTTTGGGTTGAGGATGGGGGAAGCATTGAAATTCGGCGCGAAGTGGAAGTATGGATAAGGGCGATTGGCTACGAATTTGAGGTGAACGGCAACCCCCGTTACGGGACAAAAACGGATTTAAAACTTTGGTTTAACTACTACTAACTACAATTCAACGTTGCTCTAAGCTGGATAATCATTGAGTGGTGGGTCATATGGGATGTTCAGGGATATCAGGTCACAGGTTCATTTGAGGGTACTTTTTGTAAAATGATTGAAATGTTTCTATGGGCTTTCATTCAGAAATTTAAAATATCAGAGTTGTCTAAGCCACTTCGGCAGTTATTGTGCAGAAGAGCTGCTTCCTGCTCAAAATTCGTAAAATTGTCTTTCAAGCACAGAATATGTATTCCACCCCAATTTGTTTTGGATGATTTTGAGAAAACATCAGATAAAGCTTGTTAAAATCCTTTAAATATTGCTCAGAATGATACTTATAACAATTTGTGGTCTATCAGAGGAAGGGGTTCAAATGCAAACTAGGGGTCATTACTGTCTTTGTATAGAAAGAAAAATTTGGGGCTCCTTGCACATCGTGTTTACCTGGCATTCTCCAAGTTTGTGTAGTGGACATTGATGGTTTAAAATTAAAGGGGGTCAAAGGTCATCTAGGCATCATTCGCGGGCAATACTACAATGCTCGTCCAACTAGAAAATATATGCTGATTAACTCATCAAGAAAAAAAAAACTTCTTAAAGCAATTACAGGTCAGGTATCTGAGGGGTCACTTTGCTGTAGAAGGTTTTTTCCCTCAGCAATGTTTTTAAGCAAATCACAAAAGGGCAAGGGGGGGTGGGGGGGGGGGGGGGGGGGGGGGGGGGGGGGGGGGGGGGGGGGGGGGAAGGGGAAAGAATTAGGGAAGTGAGCAAAGATGTAATGACGCAGTAAATGCAAATGTAAAGGTTTGGACAATTGCTGGGCCCCTCTAATCCCTATTACGTAGCAACTGCTAAACAAGCTAATTCAAACAAAACCTTGAATGATTCAGACCATAAAAGGTCTACCTCATAAAATTTACACTCGCACTGTTTAGACATTTCAACAGTGGTTGATATATCATAATTTTGGCCTAGATTTTTCGTGAAATTAAACCTTCCCTTCCGTAATTACAAATTCACAGGTTTGGAAAGAATCGGCAAGGTACTTCAGCACTCGAAGCAAAGAGATATGACTAAATGATGACGAAGCATCAACAGCTATAGGCAATCACAGAAGTCAAGTTCTTCATGGATATCAAAGCTATTGTGATCAATATAAGATCTAAAGATTGAAATAGAGGCCTTATAGCAAACAGAAGAAAACCATGGACTAAATGAGCATAAAATTCGGCATCTACCGCCAAAAGAGAGAGACACAACTAATGATCGTCCAGTCAAAGAAAATCAATGTACAAGCAGAACGATAATGCAAGATCTAATGAATAAATATAAGAGACAGTTTTGAACAAACAATTGTGAAACTGAAACCCTACGCGGGGGGCCACAGGGATGTGGTCCTTTCAATCGAAAGATATTTTTCATTTTCTTGGTTTGCATTTTTTAGCTTCTGAGGGGGTGATTGGTAATTTGTGCTGGTGTTTGTGGCATTGAAGTGCAAGGTATTGTCAAATAAATTCTCCAAAATACCAAACAACTTGTATTTAGCGCTTGTCGTCATTATAATTTTGGAAAGAAGAACGGAAAATATATGCGCAGATGAGATAAGTACAAAGTTTTTAACGACACCAAAATTTCAACTTTAATAGGTTAATGCAGGGCATGCTAGAGCAATCAAACCGGGAGTAAAATTCCCAAGTCATCCCGTGACCTGCTCCAACAGGTGAAAAATGGGACAAGTGCAAGGAAGTGCAAGTGACTACCTTTAACAAATGACCACTCTCAGGCACGTAAGACCGACAATGTTCCTGATGTTCTCTAATTGGCTTTTGAGATCTAAGCCCCTTTCTACATGATCAACTCCATCGCAAGGCCCATCATTGAGACCATATAGGCTAGCGGGCAAGATTACTAAGGTTTCCGAAGGTGACGCACCCCTAACAGGTACATAATTTATCTAAAACTAAATTGTCTAATTATCACATCAGTATTCTACGCGTGTTTCTGACTCTAGTATATGCCATTTTGTGAAATTGAATTAAATGTCGCCTCCTTTTTGCCCCCCCCGAATATCAGTGACCAAAGCTGTACCACAAAACGTTCCATGGTGCTAATTGTTATAAGTAAATCCGGCCCGTATGGAATATGACAACGGACTTCAGATTTCTGGACTGCAAACCATTGTTTATTGTCCCATGACTTTAAAAACTTTTGAATTGTTGTCACTGCCCGGTCAATAGCCTGAGCTCACCAACCGCCCTCATTCACAAAGAACAAACTTCTGCTGGGAGTTTATAACTTTGATCATATCTTTCATCATTTATTCAAAAGGAAACGAAGATGATCAAAAATCATGAAAAAGTTTGATGGCAGCTATGACCTAACATCTTGGGGCAGAAAACACACCCTAACTTACTCATATAAATATTGGACCTTTTTCTAGTCAATTAAACGTTTTGTCGGCCCGTTCACCTGCATTTCATATAGGGGAATGATTTTTTCGCTTCTACTATGAAGCAATAAATTCCAATAGAAATGGGGGTTACGCGACAAATTACGGGTTTGGTTCTGGCAGAGATGTTAGGTCACCAGTTTGCCAATCAATTTTGTGGTCTCGCCTGAACTTTGTTCGTCAGAGACTTAGTATTCTCTTTTCTGTCTGTCATGCGTCTGTGTGGTTCACTTGCTTAGTACCATTTTATCTGGAGTTCCGTAAGGGCTACGATGGTGTAACTTGGTGGAAAGAAAGCGGGTCCACTGGTTTCTCGACCTGAGGAGATTTTGGGCGTAATATGCTAATTCAGTATCTATTTTGCATAATTTACGAAAATTTTCCTGCAAGGCTTGTGTAACAAGTTTTCAGGAGTTCCGTAAGGCATATAATGATGTAACTTGGTGGAAGGGAGGGGCTGTGGAATGCTCGAACTGATTTAGATTTTGGTCATATTTCGGGCAAATTAAGTATGCAAATGAGTAATTAATATGCCCAAATCAGCGTAATTGCTACGTTGTGAAACGGTACATCGTCTACACAAAAGTTCCTTCACTGGCATGGTGCGCATTTTTTTGAATTTTGAAAGGGCATTTGATAATATTTTCGTAGGTATCAATGCTAATTAAAATTATGCATAATTACTGTATCTCTGAAACAGTACATCGGATAGAAGCAAATTCCTTCGCTACATTATGAGATTTTCCCTAATCCAATTCATCTTTTGTGTGAATCATAATGTGGGTCACATGGCATTTTGGTGTACATAATGCTATTAAGTGTCTAATAATTTGCATATTTAGAAAAAAAAAAGCTTGTGTACAGTTATATAGAGTTCCGAAGGCGTATAATGATGTAACTAGGTGAAATGAAGTGGGCTGAAGATTTCTCGAGCTGATTAGATTTTGGGCTATTTCTGGCAAATTAAGTATGCAAATGAGCTAATTAATATGCAAAATCAGCGTAATTGCTATAATTTTGAAACAGGAACATCGGATACCCAAAAATTCATTCACTGCATGAAGCCTATTATGGTGGCGCATCTGTGGGCTCATTTGAAAGTAGTGAATATCTGCGGCTTAGGGTATGTACCTGAGCTAATTAAATGTGCATATTACATTATTAATCGCTGAACGATACATCGGATAGGCAAAATTTTCATTTCACTAACATGAAGACAAGTCGGTATTCATCTTTGTGTTCAATCATAATGAGGTCAAAGTGCATGTGGGCCAATTAAAGGGGAAAAGGGGCTGGGGTATTGCGGGTTGTTTGGACGGGTGGGGTTTTGGGAGGGGGTTGGGGTGATGGAGGGGTGTTGGGGTGATGGAGAGGTGTTGGTGTGTGGTGTTTGGGGTGTTGATGCGGGATGGGTTTTTGCGGTGTTTTGGGAGGGTGGGGTGGTGGGGGAGGGATGGGTTTAGTTTGCGGGGTGTTGGATGAGGGGTTGGGGTGTTTGCGGGGTGTGTGTGTTTGCGGAGGCGGTTGTTTGGGGGTATGGATGGGGTGTTTTTGGAGGGTGGGGTGTTCAGGGCATTGTGGGGTGTGCGGCGGGGTGTTGAGGGGGGGTTGGGGGTGTTGCGGGTTTTGGGGGAGGGTGTTCGGTGTTGAGGGGTGGGGGTGTTGCGGGGGGTGGGGTTTTTGCGGTGTGTTGGGGTGTTGGGAAGTTGGGTGTTGCGGGGTGGTGGGGAGGTATGGGGTGTTTGGGGATGGTGTGGGTTGTTTTTGGGGGTGTTTGAAAGGGGTGGGGTGGGGTGTTGCGGGGTGTTGGGGAGGGGAGTGTGGTGTTGCCAGTGTGTTTGGTGGCGGGGTGGGGTGTTTGGGGGGAGGGGGTGGGGTGTTTGCGGGGGTGTGTGTTGCGGTGGGTGTTGGGGTGTATTGTGGGGGTGTTTGTGAAGGGGGTGGGGCTGTTGCAGGGCATTGTGGGTGTGTTTGCGGGGTGTTGGGGAGGGGAGTGGATGTTGCGGGGTGTTGGGGAGGGTAGTGTGTTGCGGGGTGTTTTGGGGAGGGTATGGGGTGTGTTGGGGAGGGGGTGGGTTTTGTTTTGGTTTGTTGGCGAGGGGTGGGGTGTTGCGGGGTGTTGGGGGGGCTGGGTGTGGGGGGTGTGAGTTTGTTGGAGAGTGTAAGGGATATCGCCATCCTCCACGGATATCTTCTTGCCAACACAAAACTTCTTTGGGACACTCTGTACTTGCAGTTGCAAATCTAAAGTGGTGCGCTCTTTGTCCTTACAGCTATCGCCGAAGGCATGCGATACGTTGTGGTTTCGAGAACCGCCTTGTTTTCTCATGACTTTGTTCACCTTCATATTCCCATTCGCAATAAGGAGGAAATTTGGGTCAAGACATTTGAACACCACATATAGAAACCTCTAACTTTATTTGTGAGAGGACCGTGTATCATTATGAAAAATAGTTTAATCTCAATCGGGTGATGGTATAACCCCTTGCAATCGTTTCGGGTTTCATTGGATAATAACATGCTCTGCAGTTACCAGATGAAAAGCAATCTTTGATGTGTTTTGTCTTCCACATCCCGAGCAGATTTATTATTTATCAATACACCCCCATTATTTTGCTGGAGTCAATGAATCATGGTGTCCATCCATATCATACGATATTCAGTACATAAATTGAGATTCATTTATTAACATCTTTCTCGCAAATTGCACATACTACAAGTAAAGAACACCCCTCAGACTGATTCTATAATTTTAGAAAAATTATTTCGGAAGATTATGTACTTGCCAGGGGTGCGCCACCTTGGTCCTTATCCGAGCATCTTTTTATGCTTTGGCCTTATAGGCCTATACCGTTTGTGACGAAGACAGATGCAACACTGCAATTCTCCATCTAAACGATGCAAATTTGGCCCTCTGAGGATCCAGGAATGTTCAATGGGGGGCAACCAGGCACCAAGCACAATTGTGTATAATTTTCCGGCTCGCAGGGTAGATCCAAACTTGTTTTCATTCTGTTTGAAATGTCTGAGGAGCAGGAGAGGTGGGGTTTGGGGAAATTAGAGAAATTTCTTTTTGAAGTTCGAAAAAAGGCAACATACGGTCCTAGTGCTACGGCAACGGCCTGGCGCCCACAAAAAGTAATTACTATATATCTACAGGGTGCCCTGTGCGCAAAAGGTCATTTTTTCAAGATTTAAAAGGGCCTCCAGGCGGCACCTGTACTCCTGCCGAAAAAAGGGGGGCCGCGCTTGGGGCCCCCTCCCCAAATCCATCGACTGACCTTTCCCATAGAATCGTTCATTCCATTGTCCTTCCAAATGGGCAGTAACCAAATGCCTCAAAAGTTACATTGAGAAGCATTTTTGAGGTTTAGCGAGGTGACCCCCCCATTTTACCTTCATTCACCATTTGCTCTCCATAATGTGAGAACTCAATTGCTTAATGGCAAAACTTCCAAAACCATTTTAAAGATAGAACTGACCCCTCAGATGATCTTTGATCACTCATCAATCCTCTTTCAATAGTGACCCATCAGACCGAAGTTATCTGTTTTAGTCAAATGTCAAGTAGCCATTCATTTAAAGTCCAGTATGGCAAAATGGGTATATTGGCATATCCAGTGCAACTGCACAACATACCAGCAGCATGACAGAATCATTGTACTAAAGAAGTCATTTGCATACTTGCGACTTCTATCTGAAGTTTAACCTACACACCCAAAATCCATCCAACATTTTCAAAATTGTGAATAAAAACTCATGCACCTTTGGTGCACAAGCTAATCACTGTACCATTTAAATGCTCTGACATGGTACTAATAAATAATAAATCCAGCCTTATAATGCGCCATTTACTAGAAAAACGAATTTCGAATCCAAGCGCAGGATCCTAAGAAAACAAGAAGGACAAGTACATGTAGGACAATCAAAATGATGGCTGAAATAAACCTTTGCTAACATATCAAAATTGTTTGACCTTTACAAGAAGCAGACAAGAGTGACATATTAAACAGTAAAACTACAAAATAATGTCAAAAATAAATACAATCGTTTTAGTCATGATAATGCGTTTTAAAAAGGATGTTTTGAGTCCAGCTTGACATGATGACACGATTGATTGTCGAAGAGCCAGCAGGTAAAGAGTTTCAAAGTTTTTGGTGCGATAGCAGAAAAAGCACGATCTACAAGTGAAGTATGGTACTGGACCTGTGAGTAAAGATTGTCAGCTGACCTTAGAAAACTGCAGGAGTATATGGTAAAGAGATCAGTATAAGTACGAAGAGGGTGCCATCTTGTTTCATTCCATGATCCTTTCCAGGTCAGAAGCAATGTTTGGTAATGAATTATTTCACGGACAGGTAACCATGTAGAGACTTGAGAATAGGTGTGATGTGATCATTTCCGAGTCTTTGTTAAAACATGTGCAGCGAGTTCTTGTTCATTTAACCATTTAGCAGGGGCAATTTTCCCGTTGTTCAAGCGTGATGTTACAAAGCATGTATTAGAATTTTCTTCTGCAGTTTCTTGGAGAAGCAGTTTTTCTTATGCTACTGAGGTTTTTTCGATTTGACAATATGCAGAATTGCACACTTTTTTTTTTTAATATGGTTGTCCATTGACAAAATGGAATCAAATGTATTCCCAAATTACTAACATGGTAGAAGCAGGTATGGTTGAAGAGCGCCATCTTAATACTTCTGTATGGATCTTGTTTTGGTTTTTGGGGAAACACAATAAGGAGTTCAGTTGTATCATCATTTTAATTTAATTTGTATGAGTACATCTGAACGGATATCAGATACCCATAATTCAATCCGCTTGCGAGCTAAATCTTCCTATCTTCCTCAGAGTCATTTAACATTAAATTTCGACACATAGATTTGTTTATCATAAGCATATTGTGTGCGTCCAAGGCCATTTAGCGAGCAATATTAACAACAGGAGTAAACATAAATGGTGAAACAAAGGACCTAGCACAGACCCTTTGTGGTACTCCAAAATGAATATCAAACAGAGATGACAAGTCATTTCAGTTGTCTAACAATGGCTTCGTTTTGACAAATATGGAGATATCCATTGAGAGCTGAAACCCCTGTACACAATTGCTTCAAGACCGCGACAGAAGAATTGCGATCAATGGTGCTAAAGGCCGCAGATAAATCCAGTAGTATTAAGAAAACAGCAATGTTTTATATCAATTTCCTTAAATACAAATCATTTTTAGCACTTTAAGAAGTGCAGTCTCATTGCCATGAAATTTCTTATAAGCAGAATGGTACTTCTCCTTAAGATTGTTTTGTTATCCAAATGATCATTAAGACGGAAAGCGACAACTTTTTCAATAATCTTAGAATACAAAGGTAAATTGGCCACAGACGATAGTTTTTGAGATTTTCTGATCTGGATCAAGATTAGATTTCTTTAGAAGTGGCTTGACACTTCATTCTTAAATTGTGAAGGAAAACTTGATGTTTCAAGAGAGAATTTACAATCTTGGTAATATTTGGTACGAGGAGATCTATATGTTCTTAGAATCCTGGGAATAAGGATCAAGTTGGCATGTTTTGATTGAGCAGGACATAACCAGGTTTCGAACTTCATCCTCCGTAGCTGGGGAACAAGTGTTCAGGTGAGGCACAGAAACATTAGCTCCAGTTGTAGAACGGTGGTCCCATTTTCTTCATGAGTGAAAGTAGAGTGAACTTGTTTATTTATTTTGGATATGAAGTAATTGTTCAAAGTGTCAGCCAAACCTGATTAGACTGATGAATGGTAATTTGGGTTTACCCTTCTGGTGCAGTAGTGACTCGGCAATATTGAAAAGTTCCTTTGAGTTTGTACATTTCTCGATCTGATCCTTTGTAATAGACGATCTTTGCTTTTCGATAAGTGAGTTGAACATGGCGACGGCTGAGCTTTGAACATATCACGGTCGATTTGCAGCCTTTTTTCCCCGCCACCGTCTTCTCTAATCGTTTTCGTTCTCGTTTTTGCTCGCAATTTCCAAATCATTGTACCAAGGATTGCTTGGCCTTAATGTGAAACAGTTTTAGATTTTTAAAGCGGGGCCAATTTTTTTTTTCAAATCCGAAGTGGAACTTAAGGTCTCATTATACTGAATCACTAAGTCCAGAGAGGTCAGACTTGGGGTTTGTGATAAGTTCAGAATTCCTTATATCACAATTAAAATCAGCATGATTTAATCGCTTTCGTTTGCGAATGTAATCTGATTTTTGCATATCCGGCCTTGTTCAAATCCAATTTGCAGTGGAACATGGCAGTGGTCAGAGAAGAAGGATCCAACTTCAACTGAGTGAATTAAGCTATCGTGTTTGGTACAGGAACAATTGTCATTTACCAGCGTCTGAAGTGTGCCACAGAGCATTCATTTCAACTCATTACTTGTCTTTCACATAATTTATTTGCTTCAATGAAAACTGATATCAACATATTTATAAAGGAGCTGCACAGGGGACAAATACAATATATTACCAATATACTACCACTCAACAAGACCAAAAACATCAACTTGCATGTGTAAATCATAAAAGGGATCATAATATAGAATTTATTTTTTTATTTATACTTATTTAAGCATAGAAGTAACATAACACACTGCTCACCGTGTCGTTTGGCATTGTATTGTCCTACGCTAATTTTTTAATCCATTTCGCAAAGTGAAGAGGCCTGCCTATTTAAAGGTGCATCTCGTAATCCATACACTTTTTTTATTCCAGTTTCACTAGATCTCCTTGATAAATTTATTCACCAAATTTGAGTTTATCCCGGAGCTTTGCGGTTTTGTTGTTAAGAGCAAATTCTTGTATTCCCATGGTCCCATAGCCAATGTGCTGTAATTTTGTCCATTTACAGACAGATAATACAAAATTTCCAATTCCTTACAGATACAACCAAAATTTGCATGTGAGATTTGGTACACATACTTACAAAAAATCTCCACTTTTTTCGAGGTAAATCAGGGGGACGAGGTTGTGGATCACGAAATTATGCCCCTTTAATACCGATTATAATAGTTTCCATAGGTTAACGTTTGACCCACCTTTTCTCTGAATTCTTCAGGAATAAATCACTGCATGCTTATTTCTTTAATTCATAATGGTCAGAAATGGGTCACCTTATGGGAACACCCATTTCAGTATTCAATAGGCAGGCCGCTTCACTCTGCTAATTAATAAAGAATATGTAGGGCAATAGAACGTCACAGACATGGTGAGCGTGTGTTGTGTAATAGCGCATGGGCATTAACAAGGAATACTCTTACTAGTTGGGATCACTAAGGTCAAATAAGTTCCACCTATTTACTGACCAAAGTTAGTGTTTATGCAGTTATGTGGCCTTCAAATGGAAGCATAGTCACAATTATAAGCTACATGGTTTCTAGTACCACATAAGAATAATCAACTCAAATGATTGTAATTTTTCTACAAACTTGAATCTTCATTCACTTTACACTTTTAAAACACAGTCAGCATTTAATGGAATATTTGTAAGATAAAACTTTGATGTTACCATACTGGGAAAAAATATTGCTTCCCATATTCTGTCAGATTATATAGCATTGTCATTCTTTAAACCTTTTAAACGGTTGTTACCCATTAAGGGAAAAACGACCAACACTGTGTGCCTTATAAGAAATCTTAATTTGGCCCTTTCTAATCATCTCAATTGGTAAAAGGGAGAAAATTATTCTGAATACAATAATGTACTAATATTATGTAGGATTTCAAGGAGTTCCTCCATAGTCATTTGGGTCAATTTGCACACCAAGCGGGGTGTTCAAAGCTACTCTTTAAGATGCACTCAGATGTCCTGAAGGGGGCAAATTTTAAGACTGTAACCAAAATTGCCCTACTGATAAGTCCCTCCCCCAATCACACCAATCTCCAAAAATACACTTAAGATTGCAATAAAAAATGCCCCCCACCTTTGGCAGCATGAACGAAAAATGCCGGCTTAAAACAACTACTTCCCTGCCCCCTTTAATATTTACTGTGCATCCTGCATGTTTATCTAGAAACACTAGAATCAAGCAATATATAAGGAGCAAGACCATTTTGACACCGTTAGTTGGATTGCTTCATCCAATAGTTACATGAACAGTCCCATCCAAATTTTTTACAATTTGTTTTTTATGTGGTGATTTTAGAATGCACGATCTATTCCTTGAAAACAAATTTACACATATCTCTATTAAGATTGAGTACAATGCCACATTCAACATGAGTCGATTTTAAAATAAAAATGTCCACATGTGCGATAAGCTGTTGAATGCCGCTGAAGTTGTAAGAATGGTCTTAGCTCACACTTTAAACAGCTCAATAAATAATTTGACTATGAAATATACTCAATTAATGTATGCATGACTAGAATGCCACTACCTCAAACCGCATCATCGTCAAAGGCCACAACCATCTCTTGCGTGTGGAAATCTTAAAAAAGGTGGTTGCCCGTCGACACCACACCCCCTCACAACTTCATCACAAAAGACACAGAACACGCACGCCGTGCATGTTTCCCCACGCTATGTGCACACTGTTATGCTGTCTATAACCGTTGTTGGTTTTATATCAGTTAGTCTGAGTCAAACATATTCAGGTATATCAACATTTTGTTGAATTATGGAACACGTAAAAGTTGGCCTAAAATTACCACCTGGAATGTCGTTTATCCTCTATCAATGTCCCTATCTGTTTTTGGGGTTATGGTTTATTTTTATGTGTACCATAAATATTCTGTTTCTTCAATGGGCCTAGACTATCATTTTGAGAGCAATTGAAGAAATTTCATATTTTGTGAAAATGTGCCAGTGCTCAAAATTTGTTTTGGTGATACGCTTCCAAGTGAGGACAATGTCCGAAAAATCATGCCCAAGATTGTGGTCAATTTTTGTTTTACTAACAAAACGTAAGGGGTCGGCATTGCCGTCCAACTTTCATTGAATACTTCCATTGAATTAACATTCAAGTATTGATTATATGTTGAACAGATCAACGAAGAGTGGTGGGATCCAAAAGGAAAAATTTTTACCTTATTAGCAAATAGCCGTTTTTATTGTGCATTTGCAGCAAGACGATTCTTACGGGCTCTCATGTCAACTTTTTGCAGATATGCATCAAAAAAAGTGCCTCTCTCCCGAGGCAATGCTGGCGGGGATCCGTATTGCGAATTGCGAGAAACCTACTTTCTTCCTGAATAATCATATCACTTATATCCCCTTGTAACTCTAATGTTAACTTCTATGGAGGTGCTTACATTACCCCCACAATCGTTTCGGTTTCAGTGGATAATAACAATGGCTCTGTGATGTGTTTTGTCTTCTACATACCGAGCAGATTTATTTATCAATACACCCCATTATTTGCTGGAGTCAATGAATCATGGTGTACATGCCATAGTCACTGATATTCAGGACATAAATTGAGATGACATTTAATTCATTTTCTCGAAAATGTGCACATACTAGAAGTAAGAACACACATAGAACTGATTTCTATAATTTTAGAAAAATTATTTCGTAAGAATTATGTACTTGCCAGGGGTGCGCCACCTTGGTCCTTATCCGAGCATCTTTTTCGCTTTGGCCTTATAGCCTATAAGTTATGGAACTAATGACAGATGCACACTGCAATTCCTCCATCTAAACGATGCAAATTTGGCCCGCTGGAGGATCCAGGAATTTTCAATGGGGGCACCAGGCACCAACACAATTGTGTACAATTTTCCGGCTCGCAGGGTAGACCCAAACTTGTTTTCATTCTGTTTGAAATTCTGAGGAGCAGGAGGTGGGGTGTTAGGGAGAATCTATGAAATTCTTTTTGAAGTTCTGAAAAAAGGCAACATACGGTCCTAGTGCTACGGCAACGGCCTGGCGCCCACAAAAGTAATTACTATAGATCTACAGGGTGCCCTGTGCGGCAAAAGGTCATTTTTCAAGATTTAAAGGACCCGCTGCCAGCGCCCTCTACTCTGCCGAAACAAAGGGGTTGCTTGAGAATCATTTGGATGGTTTAGCAAGGTGACCCCCATTTTACCTTTCAGTCACCATTTGCCCCGCGCCTCAAATATGTGAGAACTCAATTGATAATGCAAAACTTACAACCATTTTAGAGGATAGAGACTGACCTCAGATGATCTTTGATCACTCATCAATCCATCTTTCAACAGTGACCTCAAATGAGGGAACCTCAGACCTGAAGTATCTGTTTTGTCAAAATGCAGTAGCCATTTCATATTAAAGTCCCAAGTATGCAAATGAGGTATATTGGCATAATCCAGTGCTACTGCACAACATACAGCGCATGACAGAATCAATTGTAAGAAGTCATTTGCATACTTGCGACTTCTATATGAGATGTTTACCCAAAATCCATCCAAGCATTTCAAAATTGTGAATAGAAAACTCATGCACCTTTGGTGCACAAGCTAATCACTGTACCATTTTAAATCTCTGAATGGTACTTTACATGTTTGTACAAGGAACAATTTGTCATTTCACCAGTCTGAAAGTGTGCACAGCCTTCATTTACACTCATTACAGTGTTTTCACATATATTTATTTGCTTCAAATGAAACTGATATCAAACATATTTATAAAGGAGCTGCACAGGGGAGCAAATACAATATATTACAAATTATATACACATCAACAAGACCAAAAACAGCAACTTGCTGTGTATCATAAAAGGGATAATAATATAGCATTCATTTTTTTATTTATACTTATTTTAAGCAATAGAGTAACATAACACACGCTCACCGTGTCTGTGGCATTGTATTGTCCCTACGCTATTTCTTTATCATTTAGCAAAGTGAAGAGGTAGGCCATGACCCTCATTTTAAAGGTGCATCCGTGAAAATCCAGCAACACCACCCCCCCTGTTTTATTCATGGTTCACCTAGATCTCCTTGAAAAAGGCCTCTTCCAAATTTGAGTATCCCGGAGCTTGCGGTTTTGTTTTAGAGCAAAATCGTGTTTCCCATGTTTCCCATAGGCCAATGTGCTGTAAATTGTTCCTTTACAGACAGATAATACAAAAGTTTCCCATTTCTACAGAATACAATCCAAATTTGCTGTGACTTTGGACCCATGATTACGAAGGCTAACGGTTCAGATAAAAATCTCAACTTTTTCGAGGTAAATCAGGTGGACGAGGTTGTGATCACGAAATGCCCCTTTAAGACCGTATATATATTGGTGGTTCCATAAGGTGACCGGTTGAAACCCACCTTTTTCTGAAATTCTTCAAGGAATAAACCGCATGCTTATTCTTGAATTCATACCATGTGTCAGAAAAAATGGGTCACCTATGGAAACACCCTATTAATCAGTATTAATTTAGGCAGGCCTCTATCACTTTTCTATAAATAAAGAATATTGTAGGACAATAAAACGTCACCGACTGGTGAGCGTGTGTTTGTAAATAAGCGCATTGGCATTTACCAGATGACTAACTCTTACGATTGGATCAAACTAAGAAGGTCAAATCTTTTCCACCTATTTAGTCCTGACCAAAGTTTAGTGTTTATGCCGTTATGTGGCCTTCAATTGTCAAAGCAGTAGTCACAATTATAAGCTACATGGTTTCTAGTACCACATAAGAAATAATCAGGAATACATGGATGTAAGTTTACACAAACATAATCAATAAACTGTGATCTCATTACACTTTTTGAAAACCAGTCGCATTTATGGAATAAGTTAATAAGATAAACTTTGATGTTACATACTGGGGAAAATATATAGGGGCATTGTTGCCGTTCTTTTAAAAACCTTTTAACGGGTGGTACCTTAAGGGAAAAACCTACCAACAACTGTGTGCCTTTAATGAAAATCTGATTTGCCCTTTCTAATCATCTGCATTGTAAACGGTCAATAAAATTTTTCTGATACAAAATAGTACTTAATAATTCTGTTAGGATTTCAAGGAGTCCTACCAGAGGTCATATTGGTCAATTGTTGCACACCTGGCGGGTTCAAAGGTCCTTCTTAATCTCAACCAGATGTCTGAAGGGGGAAAATTTTTAAGACTGTAAACAAAATTTCCCTCACTGATAAGTCCATCCCCAACCATCTCCAAAAATACACTTTAAGATTGCAATAAAAAAATGCCACCTTTGCAGCAGAAAAAAATGCCCGGCTAAAACACTTCATGCCCCTTTTATATTTAATGGGTTCATCTGCATGTTATCATGACAACACTAGAATAAACAAATATATCAGGAGCAAGACCATTTTGACACCTTTAGTTGGATTGCTTCATCCAATAGTTACATGAACATGCCCATACAAATTTTACAAATTGTTTTTTAATGGTGTGATTTTAAAATGAGAAGACCTATTCCTTGAAAAGCAAATTTTAAACACAGCTCTCTATTAAGATTGAGTAAATGCGCATTCAACATGTAGATTAAAATAAAATGTCCATGTGGCGATAGCTGTTGAATGCCGCTAAAGTTGTAAGAATTGTCTTGCTCACACTTTAAAAAACGAGCTGAGCTCACTAATAATTTGTACAGCTAGACTTCAGATTAATGTGTGCATATGGATGAACTAGAATGGCATCTACCTCATACGTCAAAGCCCCAAAATCTCCTCTTGCTGTTAAATCTTCAAGGTGGTTGACCTCGATCGACAACCCACCACACCCCCTCACACTTCCACTCCACCTACTCCGTCAAAATTGAAATTTTGGTCTCGCGGAAGTTCATATGAATTTAAGGACCAGGAAAGTTTCCTTTTGATATGTGAAAACTAATGTCTCCAAAATTATGTAGTTGACAATTTAGTTACAAACATTTTTGCTTTTTTATAGCATCCATAAGGCTGGAACATTTAAAGATACAAAACGGCACATTGAAAATAATAGTGCGCCCATCAAGATTTTTCAAACTAGGGATTTTTTGCTGGTTGTAAGGCTTTTATATACCACAGCCTTCACCTGAAATTATTAAGACCAAATCAGCTTCCTTATGGGTAAACAACGATTTTATAATTTAACGTCGCCGGAGACGTTAAATTCAGCAGACGACGTAAATGACGTTTAACACAAGAACACGCACACCGTGCATGTTTCCCACGCATGTTTTTCCGTATTGCGAATTGCGAGAACCGACTTCTGAATAATATCACTTGTAACTTCTATGGAGTCTTACCAACCACTCGGCAGCCTGCCTGTAATCTCCAACTGAAATATTGTATATACTTGATTAAGATTTTTATTTACTCTATAACAAATACTTTTCAAAGCTTTTATAAATTTTCCAGTCAATCATCACTTCTACGAGTTGTAATTGGAAATAAAATAAACATTTTTCACTTGAGTTGCAGAAAAAAAAAAAAAAAAAAAATCAAAATTTGTTTTGGTGATACGCTTCCAAGTGAGGGACAAAGTACGAAAAATCATGCCAAGATTGGGTCAATTTTGTTTTTACTGCAAGGGTCGGCATTGCCGTCCAACTTCCATTGAATACTTCCATTGAATTAACATTAAAGTAGTGTGATTATTATGTTGAAAACAGGTCAACGAAAGAGTGTGGGATCAAAAGGAAGATTTTACTTATTAGAAATAGCCGGTTTAGTGTGCATTTGCATGCAAGACGATTATACGGGCTCTCAATGTCAACTTTTCGCATGATGCATCAGAAAAGTGCCTCTCCGAGGCAATCGTTGGCGGCAATCCGTATTGCGAATTGCGAGAACCGACTTCTGAATAATATCACTTGTAACTTCTATGGAGTCTTACCAACCACTCGGCAGCCTGCCTGTAATCTCCAACTGAAATATTGTATATACTTGATTAAGATTTTTATTTACTCTATAACAAATACTTTTCAAAGCTTTTATAAATTTTCCAGTCAATCATCACTTCTACGAGTTGTAATTGGAAATAAAATAAACATTTTTCACTTGAGTTGCAGTTCGGTTCAGATTTTGTTATTGTCTGTTTCATTTCCTTTTCATGTTTTTGCTTAAAGGTCCATGGTCCGATTACTAATAGCCTCATCCCCAGGGACCCCAGATTTTACCAAAAGTGGTCAAAATTTTGATATCAAAAGAAAGCTACTATTTTTCTCATTTACCCTGTGAAATCTTGGGGCTAAAGGATGTTTGGTTTGGATGTTATGAGAGAAAATAAGTCCCATTTGGTCGACCAATATCAATTTTACCCAGTACTCTATGGGGATTACAAAATTACGTTTTAGCTGTCACTTCAAAATGGGTTGAAACATCGGTTTGAAACTTTACAGACGGGGTTTTTAGGTGAAGGCTATTCTATCAAGATGAAAAATTTATAGACTTAAATCAGGTCATCCCCTTTAAATTAGTGGCTAGTTTTATAGCATTTCATTAAAATCCATTACAGCATGTCAAAGGTTTATAGATCAATGCATTACCAGTACATAAGCTTTGCAGATTGCATCATCTAAGATATCTTTTTATACTCACATCTAATGTGAAAACAAAGCATGAGGAACATTTATCATTTTATGTGAAAACATATATTGTTTCCTGTAGAAATCCTTAAAATCAAGACACAATATGTATTTTAAATAGAAATTTTCAAATTGTTGGGGTAAATATACCTAAAATTAAAGGTATTGGTTTTTGAATCAGCAGTAAACGACATATTCTAATTTGTAAAAGGCAAATGATGGAGGGGAAAGTCTTAACAAGTCTTGCCAGGCCTACAGGCAATAAACTATTGTTTAGCATTATCACCAAACTTGTGGCAAGACCATTAAAGCGGCTTGTTCTGATTTATTTGTATCATGTCCTCGACTTGATATGAGAGCCTGGCATGTGACTACACTTACTACCAAGTATTGTGCGAAACAAACTTGCACTTTTTAGGATAGAAGCGCAAAAGCACATTGCATTGCTCTATTCAGTACTGTGCTAGTATCGACGGTTAACTATTAAAAATGGTAGTGTTTTTTCTATATCTTGGGAGAGAAATTGATTCGAAAGCCAAAATTTTGGATGACAATGTGAAAAATACAGCCTTTTATCTGATATCAAAATTGATACTACTTAGTGGGGTCCCAAAGGCAATTGGAACAAACACCTTTGGTCTGACACATTGAGATAAGAATAATACTGTTCAGGTACTAAATTTAGGAAACACATACTGTAGAATATAGTTACATATATGTACACAGTTTCTCATTTTCCTCTATGAATAAAAATATAGCAAGTTAGAACTTGCATAGAGTACATCAAATGTTGACAAAGACAAACCCTTTGGCTTTTGCAGGAGTCATAATTCCACAGCCACAAGTTTTTTTTTAGGTGATGGTAACATTTGTACTTACTACTCCAGCAATCCATATAGCTTTAACTGTCTTGTAGTTGCTCACTACTATGCATGTACACGTACGACAAAAAATAGCGTCACAACTGAATCCTCATAGCAAGTCCTCCCACCTAAAGGTTGCGAGGACATCAAACATTGATGAAGCCAATCCCTTGAGTTACGATATTAAAATGGAGTGGATTTACTACGCAAAGTATTGATGCAATAATGCCTCATAACTCTGAATCCTCATGAAGCCTAAAAATTCAGCCTGATTCCATATGGTGAGTCGTAACATACATGTGAGTGTGTCATTGTATATCGTGTTGAATAATTGCAGTTTAATTTTGTGGCTGTATGTGAGCTTTACAATACCGATTGAGCCTGACGAGGCTATCAACAGAAGGCTGGTAGAAGTATAATGGCTTAGTTGCATCTCGGTGCCTCGGCATCTCGAAGATGGTCGTTGGTTTCAGCTGGTAAACTGTATGCCTTGTGATGCAACCAATCTCTGACAGCATCTGTAGGAATAGCAGCAGATTTGAGAAATAATTTTGGTATCAAATCAATGCATGGCAAGGTTTGTAAAGGTAATACTCCTAATAACAAGACAACAACATTTTAAAAATACTGCAAGTAAACTTGCATCATCCCCCTGGCAAGATGGCAGTTTGGAACGTGACCTCAGTTGACCTTTGACATCATCCACATATGAAGTAACCCCTATTGCACCTTAACCCTAAGTCTGGTTTAAATTGGACTTAAACTTTTTGAAGGAGACCTGAAAAACAAAAACCTAACCAAAACCTAACCAAACTGCAAACACACACACATACACATACGAACATTCGCACCCTCGCAATATCCCCCTCTGCTTTTCAAGCCAGGGGGATAAAAATCAAACCAAAAATCCATGTCAACTACCCATTAACACAAGCATGCAAGCTCTCACTGCATGTCAAGTATGGTGTCTAAGATTAAGTTTTAATTGTTCCAACAATATGTAGTTTTACCAAGTTTCAATTAAATTAAAATCTGATTTCATAGATATTTTTGGGATAATTTACTTTAAACTAAAAAAAATCCTTTCTGCAATATGAAGCCATAAATTACAGGTACCTATGCTGGGGGACAAAAAATACCTAAGTATTTGTATACCATGTTGCATGGGCACAAAAGTGTCAAACTAAATTACTAACTCTGGAAATCTTACTTAAGAGAGGCTGGCTTACATACACATTAGGAAGGTAGAATGTACACTTGGCCAGATTTCATTTGCAAGTCTTAGTTGGTTTAACCAAAGTTTTAAATCCGGTTTGTCCCCGCTAAACGGGTGGCCGGATTCACTTTCCACTCAGCAATACTGCTGTGTGAAGATTTATTGGAGCAAATGATAATTGACTGAATGCCTTCCTGATGCCAATCCACAGTTTTCAGCGGTGGGCCTAGCCTTTGGGGAACCACGCAAGGCAGAATGTGCTGGATGGCCGCCATTCTCCAGAGCTGACGCCCTTGTAGGTAGATCTTTTTCTTTCTACCATGGTAACCAGCTACTCTCTTTATCAGGTTTCCTTAGAAACCTGATGGGGGTGACGCTTTAGCCGCCGACAACTCGGCCCTGAGACAGGTAGTACTGGTTATTAGGATACCAGTAGCAGGCCCTAAAAGGAAACCTGACCTGACAAAAAGGAAACCTGACTTGACAAATTTCATCTGTACATCTAATGTTTGATTGCTGTTCACTGTATTTCAGCTGATTACATCAAACACAACTCTCACAAAATCTTAAACTGATTGTGATAAAGCCTGTCAATCTTGTGTTTTTCACAACTGTAAACACTAAAACAGCAAATGGCAGAAAACTTGAGGAAAATCCCCCAAAATGCCTGCATATGCTAAATTTTGACCCAAAGTGTCAATTTTCAAGAAAACGTATGTCCAATTTTCACAAAATTGCCAAATTAGATACCACAGGGACATGTATTGCACATCACCAACCTTGAGTAGTTCCAAGCATTGAACCGGATGGAGGATATCTTTGTAGTACTCAAACAAAGAATGTTCTTTGATCCCAGGCTTTGACACAACCAATAGTAACACATGCTGGAGATACTTCTGCAGCTCGCTGTCAGACTGGAAGCCTTCGATACTCCACCATGGTTTTCCTATGAATTCGATTGGTGTTCCCCTGAACGGAAAAAAAAAAAAGAAAACCTATCCAAGTACACTTAAGATTAAAATAAAACGGGCTGTAAAGATATTGGATATCTGGAACTTGACAAGACTATTTGTCTGGTCATATATCGCCTTTGGCGTATTCCAAGCCCCAACCCACTGAGATGATTCCGCAACTTGAAGCGGCCTATGCCCTGCTTAACAGCAACTCAGTCCAACATAGTAAGATTTTACGCAAAATAAAAAGCATTCTTTGATCTCTAGGGTGCTAGCAGGATGGGTGCGTAATATTTTGCATAGTTATGTTGTGTTAAAGTTGCAACGACTAGAGATTTCACATAAACAGGTGCACTAAAAAAATGTAAAAATTCTGATTTTGGAACTTTTGGAATCTTTTCATCAAAAATATATGCCTGGAGAACTAAGTAGTTCAAATTGCAATCAATCTTATCAAGTTTATTCCAAGCACACATATATGGGTGGAATGGCATCGGTAGTGATTGTTTGAGATAGTTCTCAATGCCCACTTTGAAGTTTAAAGATCTTATTTAAATAGATAGAAGGGGGTTTCCCCATATTTAAATACCTAATTAATGTACGGTAATACAAGGGTACAGTACAAAAGTATATAATATACGATCTGGTACAAAATGTTTGAGTATTTAATGCACCAATATTTTACTTTATCTGTGGATAGGAAATCAATATTGTACTCATGTTAGATTTTCATCATGATTAACAACGAGAAATTTTGATTGGTACTCTTTCAAGGTTTATACTATCGAGTGTGACATTAACCACTCTAGAATTAACATCTTGTCCATTTCGATGGAATTGCCTGTCATCATTACGAATGTTTGTACCGTCCGTGTATTTTGAAGTTCGGTGGGCATGACCTAATATCATATAATTTGTTTTACTAGAAGTGACACGATAGATTATTTGCTTTAAAACTAGTTAACCACTTCTTCAATCATTATTAATTAGTCTATTTTAGTATCAAGATCTGAGTGAGTACAATATAGTAGTGTCATCAGCGAATAAGATAAATCTAACACCGATGAAGTACCGGTTATATCATTTACATAAAGTCTGAATGAAATGGACCCAAGATTGCAACCCTGCGGACTCACCATTTAATCTCTTAAACACTTAAGTGACAAGGGGGGGTCCTAGGGATCCAGGCCAACTTTGTTTCGCGCTGGAAGCTTTACGCGTGGGATTTTTGCGCCGACATTTTTTGTAATTGTCCGACTTTTAAATTCGCTTCTTTTCATACCAAAATAATTAAAATCGGCCAAGCGTTAATGAGATAATTAGTGGGGGTCCCATGGAACCCCCCTGGGCCTAACGGAAGTCATTTGGGAATATTTTTAAAAATAAGAATAAGAAACCGAGAACCAAAGCAATTTTTTTTGCTTGAGATAAGTTAACACAACATGTAAGTACAAACCTAATTAGTAACCTTAAAAATAATTAACCCTTTATGTGCTGAAAACAAAAATTTCACATGTAGGTTGCCAACCGTTACGTACACAACTCATGGGAAAAGGACGTGTATTTTGAACACCCGTAAAAAAACAGGATCCCTAAAAGGCTAGTTTTGTGTTAAATATAAGTACTTTGGGTCTTCTAGAATCAATATCACATAAATAAGTTCAAAAATGTTGATGTAGGCAAGGCTCATTTGGGGGGGGAAATTTAGTCTTTTTGCAATATTTTCGCGTTTGAAAAACAATGTTGTGCCCCCTAATTTGCACCAAACATAACAAATCCTCATTTTTTATTGCATGATTTGGGTTGTCTTATGATCCTTCATAGTGGTAAAATTTCGTACAAAATTCCTGTGGGAAAGTGGTTTCCTTAGTGTGGGGTCCCATGGAACCCCCCCCCCTTGGGCACCAACGGGAGTAAAACCCTTGTCACTTAAGTGTTAAAGTCCGAGTTTACTGCAGAATAAGAAACATTGTTTTCATTGACTTAGATAACGCCTAAATCAGTTTAAAACGACTCCCCGAATCCATAATATTCCAATTTGTATAACTAATATACATGTCATGGTGTCAAAGGCTTTCGATAGATCTATGAAAATAAATCCAAGTGTTTGTTTCATGATTTTCTACAGCATTACACACGTTATCTACTAATTCCAAAATTGCCATTAGTTGAGTTGTTTGACGAAAGCAGAATTGGTTTTTGTTTAATATTTTATTGTTTATCACATAAAGATCATTACACCGATTGAAGGACTGCTCTCTCCAAAATTTGGATAAGCATGGAGTACTGACACCGGTCGATAGTTAGAAAAAAAAATCAGGGGCCTCTTTTTGTGGGCCGCCGCTAGAGCTAGCAGGACCACTTAGCATACGTTGGTCGTGTGTATGTGTGTTTGTGTGTGTGGATGGGTGTGTCAAAAATGTTAAGTTTTTTTTTTAAATTGACCTCAATTGCAAAAGTTTAACTTCAATTGGAACCAAACTTTGTCATAAGGTGCACAATGGGATCCCTAATTTTGATGAGGTCCCCAAGGTCACTTGAGGTCAACAGGTCATGTGAGGTCAAGTTGAACAAGGCGGTTCGCGAACCACTCAAGTCTCGCCTGCTTTCGCGATTACATGTAAGACAACAAAGCTAGCACACCAGCGTGCATACTGTGCGAGTCTCAGGGTGTCCCCAAAAAAAAGGTGTTTGCAAACCCAGGATAAACTCCAATGTTGAAATAGTTTTCACTTCCCCACTATTTAATTTGACACCACCCTGGGTCACAACATTTCCATCGTGGAGAATTCATCTTGCAAGTTGAAATCCCCCCCCCCCACCGACGCAAAAGTCAGAGATGTTTAGTGAGTAGCACCCCTGGTTTTGCATTTTACAGTATTCTTTACTTCTGCTCTTTCATTGACACCACCCAGGGGTCAACAACATTTCAATTGTGGAGGATATTAATCTGAGAAGTCCTCAACAGAGCATAACTAAGATGGTTTAGAGAGCACCCAAGGGTTTGCAATTTTGATAGTATTCTATACCTCTCACTCTTTCATTGGATACCACCATAGGGGTCACAACTGTTACAGCGTGGAGATAGTAATCGTGAAAAGTCCCCACATGAGCCATAAGTAGAGATGTTTAGGAGTAGCACCCCCGGGTTTGGCATTATAGTATTCTTTATTTCTGCTCTTTCATTTGACACCACACCCAGGGCCAGGCCAAACATTTTCCATTGTAGATATATTGAATCAGGAAAAGTCATGCAAAAATCCCTTAAAATTCACTAAATTTAGTAAAAATATGAAAATTATTTCAAATTTGCAACCACTATTTTTGAAAAAAATCATGTGACCATTTTAAATTATGAGTCGCATACGGGAGTCCGAAAGCGGTCGTGAAATGCACAATTTTGCTTATTTTCACGAAATTGTAAGAAGGTAAACAGGCTGCAAACCCATAAGGACTGAACAGAAGTAGAAAAACCATTTAAAGGGAAAAATGGGCACTGATTAGCTTATTATTGAGGTTATACCTTGTTGTGGTGGTAACCCCCCCTTTGTGAGAAGTTTAGGTTTGTACAAACCTGTTTTGTACACCACAATTCACAAGACAGGCCATTATACTTGCCAAATAAACACATTGCTGACCAATTTTATTGTAAGGGAACAAACTCCTGATCAAATTCTTTTTGAAGGGTAGTATTTCACAATGACCCATTGGACAACCTGAGAAAATTTGGTTGAAATGGACATTTAGCATTAGTTGCAATTTTTAAAATAATCACAAAAACTGCCCCTTTAAGGGGCCACATGCATTTTGACCACATTATTATTCACACAAAAGATGTTACTATCGTAGTTCAGTAGCGAAGGAATTTTGCATATCCAATTACCATTTAAGCGATACAGCATTACGCAGATTAATTAGATCAAATTGACATCAAACAATGCCCATTGAAGTGATCCACTTGCACTTGACCGCAAGTGTGATTCATACAAAAGATGTACGGAAGAGAAGTCATGTAGCAAAGGAATGTTTGCATATCCAATGTACCATTTCAGTGATACAGCAATTATGCCATCTTGAATTAGATCAATTGTATCAACAAATGCCCACTTTAAGCGGCCCACATGCACTTGACCCAATTATTGATTCACCCAAAAGATGCATGGCATAGTTTCTTTCATGCAGCGAAGGAATTTTGCCTATCCGTGTACGGTCAGAGATAGGAGTTAATTACGCATAATTTAATTAGATCATGTGCATACCTAAGCCGCTGTATCACACACGCTCAATTGGAAAAAAGAGCGCACCATGAGAGGCTTACATGCAGTGAAGGAATATTTCCAGATCTTCAATGTGGACCGTTTCAAAATTATAGCCAATTACGCTGTTTTTGCATATTATTAGCTCATTTGCATAGTAAAGTTGCCCGAAATACGCCCAAAATCTAATCAGTTCGAGAAACTCTCCAGCCCGCTCCCTTCACCAAGTTACATCATCATACGCCTTAGCGGAACTCCAGAAAAATTGTACACAAGCCTTGGGGAAAATTTTCGTTAATTATGCAAATTAGAACTTAATTAGCATATGTACGCCCAAAATCTAATCAGGTCGCGAACTCGTGGACCTGCTTCTTTCCACCAAGTTACATCATTCATTAGACCTTCCGGAACTCCAGATAAATCGTACAAAAGCACGTGAACACGGGAGTAGGCAGACAGACAGATGGCAGAAGGACAGACAGGCCATACAGACAGCAGAAAAGTGATTACTAAATATCTGCCGAACAAAGTTCAGGCGAGACAAAATGGGCTAAAAATGT
>JAMKCH010003803.1:0-36498 GCA_023653785.1 Ophioderma brevispina
GCGTGAGGGGCATTAGTGGATTTGTTTTTTTTTTAATTCCATCGGTATTAGTAAATACCGCGGTAATAACGTTGTGGCCACGACTTGTGATTCCATTCACTTGCCGAGTTCACAGGTCACCGATTTTCAAAGCCTTTTCATTTCAACTAATACGCAAATGGTTTGATTCCCGGCTCTTTTTTAAATTGACCATTCAAAATAGCTGCTTCATTAATTCAAAAAGTATCAGAATTGGTCGGTTGTAATAGGTTATACCTACTTACAAGACAGTATACATGTTCAGATTCTAATGACCGAAGGTTGGACAAAAGTGATATCTTTGGACAAAAAATGGCAAATATAACCTGAAGACAGTACATCTTTACTTTTGCATCATCCCTGCCCATCCCAGCACCAAAAGATTCGCTCTTCAGAAAACGTACTATAGATGATGAAGTTGACGTTGACGTTGACGATGACGATGATGATGATGATGATTCATATAGAAATCATGTTAATATGTCATGGGATATTCAAGGTCTTGATAGTAATTGAATTCAATGATTTTATTATTTATTTTGTAAAAAAATTGATATTTTTGGGTTCAGTGAAACATGGCCTCTTCACCGACAGATTTCATACATAATTTCCATGAATATTCTGCTTTTGCCAAACATCGCCCTAAAAAAGTCGGGCAGAGGCCGTTTTCATGGTGGTGTAATTCTATATATTAAGACTGTTTTTATGAGGGTGTGAATTTATTCCATGTAACATGAATGATGCCATTTTTGTTCTCCTTGATAATGCGTGTTGGTTTCAAGAAAAATATATTATATGGTATTTTCTATATTCCTCCTGAAGGATCTAATGCTTATCTAGTCGTGATATAGCCAATGGTATTGATGGATTGAAAACACGTTAAATGATGTTCTCGGAAATAATAATGCAATTGATGTCGATATCCTATTATCAGGTGATTTTAATGCCAGAACAGGTTTGCTCGATGATTTCATTGTTGACGATTGTGCACATGTACAACGTTAACCTCATTTAAATGATTTTTATAAAAATGACTGGTTTTTAGCCTTCCTCGTAATACAAAGATACGTTTGTTTAAAATTTTGGGCGCACGTAGATTCACTTTGTCAGTATTTAGTGTTCATATCACAAATGGTCGTTTTGCTGGTGACCGACTGGGTGAATATACGTGCACATCCAACACAGGTCTTAGTGCGGTCGATTATACCCTAGCATCATCGTCACTTTTTCACAATATTAATGATTTTAAGATTCATGATAAAGACGAACCGGATCATTTCCCCACATCCTGTTGTTAACATGTAATAGAAAAGTTGTTAATCCATCCGGTACCATGCCCCCAGAATCATATGCAAAAACCGTCACGTTATAGGTGGAAGTTGAACATATTTTGAATGATACTACTAATAATGTTGAGGCTATGGTAGATTGTATTTCTAATGTTTTGTCGAAAGCGGCTGAATGCATGAAAACTAGCAACAAACCACAGTATATAACTGAACAGCCAAAATGGTTCGATTTTGAATGTGTAAGATGGAAGTCATTCAAATACCAAAATGCGTAAATTCCGTAAACTGGTTCAATGACTGAATTCGCGTGATTATATTTATGTAAGAAACATAATAAGAATTTGTGCAGAGTAAAGCCTGTTACAACAAATCTGTTCAAGCTAAGCTATTGTCTACTGTCAATAACCCAAATTTCTTTTTGGAAGTACTGAAATCCTTCGACCGTACTGATCACAACCAGTGATGACAGAAATTCTATGACTACTGGAACGCATACTTTAACAATTATATTCTTCAGTTGAAAGTTCAGATGATTTGTGTTGATTTTTGGGAAGTTTCAGATAATAGTGATTTTGCTAATGATCTTAACGCAAGAATTACTGAAGATGAGGTTGAACAGGCTGTCTCTCGTCTAAAAAATGGTAAATCTGCTGGGCTAGATGGTTTACTTGCCGATTTTTTTTTTAAATGGTGGTTTATTTTAAAACCATTTTTGGTTAACACTGTTCAATCTTACTTTGATAGCGGTGCTTTCCTTCTAAATGGCCGTGAAGCAATTATTGTCCCAATTTCAAGAACGGGATGTGAAAAACCCCAGTAATTATAGAGGTATTTCTCTTCTCAGTATATTTAGCAAAGTGTTTACTTCTATACTAAATACCAGGTTGATGAATTGGGCTGAAATGTTAAATCATATTTTGAATCTCAATCAGGCTTTAAAAAGGTTATAGTATACCATTGACGCATATTTATTTTACAAGGCGTTATTTCAAAATATCTGTCAAGAAGTAATGGGAAATTATACTGTATTTTTGTTGATTTTAGTAAGGCTTTTGATTCAGTTAATAGAAAGAAGTTAATGTACAAACTTAAGAGCCTTTATCCATGGGATCAACGAGAGAAAGATGCTTGCATAAGGATATATGGTTACGCATATCGGCGAAGTCCTGATATCTGCACTCAGTTATATTGTCTAATTATACCTTTCAATACTCTGGGATAAGTCAAGTACAAAGTTGCCATTTTATTGAAATTAATAAAATGTCATCACAATTTCTTTTCCTAAATATCAGTGACCAGTAGATGTACAACAGCGCATTGACTCAGGCAATAATAGCACCTTGTTGATCCAGTAAATCCGCTGGTATGCAGAGGATAAAGCACTACACATTACTGTTCAACTGTTATAGGTAATAACAATGGCTCTGTACTTCCAGATCAAAGATTTCAGTGCTCATCCCAGATTCAGATCGAGCTTTTTTTTCATGACGCAAAGCGCCAGATATTCTCCTCTTTCACGAATAATAAATCTTGGGCTTCTACTTACTCGCGCTTTCAATTAAACTTTGGACCATAGATTATCTCATTTTTTCCGAAAAGGAAGCAAAAATGAACAAAAAATCATGAAAGAAAGTTGTATTGCAGACTGGTGACCTAACATCTTTGTTTAGAACAAAACTTAACTTACAGTAACTTGTAGCGTAACCCCATTTCTTTTCATTTCCGTGTTGTTGCATGGTCGCTTGACCCCCTTCTTTTGTATTTTTTCTAATATCGTGGTGGTAAATTGAATAGACAGGAGGTCGGCAGTAAGTTATGGATCTTGGTTCTGCACAACAAAGTTAGGTCACAGCGTACCAAGCAACTGTCCACACCGTCAGTTTTGTTCACCTTAGTTTCTTTTTCAATAAATGATGAAAATACTCAAATTTATGAATCACAGTAGAACCTCAAAGTTTATTTTTATCGCGAATGAGGCCAGCTCAATCCAAACTGGGTAGACGTTTCATACTGAAGTCAAGTAGACAAAGGAGTGCCTTGATTCCGTCTACGCTACTGATGCACACCATCATACAGTGCATGACGGATCAAAGGCATTACCTCATTTGCGTACTTGAGACTTCAATGTGAACTCAACCCAAAACTGGGCAGGATAACCCTCTATAACGCCTGAAATCTATTCAACTGCGTGGACAGTAACCAAAGAGCTACAAGGCTCTGCAGTTCCAAATAAAAAATGGGAATCTGACGTTCTTTGTCCACTGAATAGCAGGTGGATTACTTGTCAATAATGCCACTTATTTGCTTGATCATGTAGCATAGTGTATGTCCCTTGATCACTGATTTCAGACAATAAATTGAGATTGCATTTTAATTTCTCATTTTCATGAAATGTGCAACCTTTACCATTGCCATAACCAATAAAATGGTAATATAAAATTTATTATTGTTTAATTTTAAACAAAATTGGTTTACTTCTGCGAAGTTGCGAAGTATGTAATCAAATGACCATTTTTCCTTTGATCCCATGGCCCCCCTTGGTGTTACCGGGAATTTAAATATTATGAGAATTGTATGATGAAGTGTATGCACAGTAAAGTCTGGTCGTTTATCCAGAGTTATTTAAACTGCCTCGTCTGGTTTACGACAAGGCATGTATTTTGAGCCCTCTGATTTTCATTCTTTTTCTGAACGAGCCAGTTGAAAAGCTCCATCGTGAGATCCTAGGGGTAAATTAATTGTCTCCAAATTTAGAAATCTCAATTTTGCTTTATCTGATGATATTTCTATTTTTTGTCAGATCCAATCGTGGTCTTTCAAAGGAAAAATTAATTTCTTCAAATTTTTTGTGATGAGTGGGGACTCTCAATTAAACTTGATATAACAAATATTGTAGTCTTCAAAAATGGTGGTGCACTGAGTAGTAATGAAATGGTTTGTATAAGGTAACCACATCACCACAGCTAATTATTATAAGGATCTCGGTATTGTCTTTTCGTCACGTTGTAAATGGTCAAAAGCAGTTGAACCCTTTGCTCTCAGTGTAATATGTCAATTTTCAATCAATAGATATACTAAGAAAATTGGAAATCTACCATTTTACAGTATTTTCAAATATTCGACTGTATATTCTCCCAACCGTTTGTTAGGGCGCCGAATTTGGGGTCTGGTAGAATTTCAAAGTCTCAATCGTATCAAGTAAAATTTGTGTAAGAAATTTCTGGGGCTTAGTCCCAGTGCCCCAAACGTGCCTGCGATTGGTGAATTTGGGCAAATTTCAATTTATGTGAACACAGCTGTACGTTGCGTTAAGTATTGGCTTCGGCTATTAAAACTTGATAACAATAGATACCCACACCAGGTGTATAACATGTTGTATCGTCTTGATGAGCAAGGTTGGAGGAATTGGGTCACAGAGATCAAATCGATTCTCTTGAAAACTGGTTTTGGGGAAGTATGGTATAACCAGGGTGTTATGATGACTATTTTATAGACCGTATTCAATATGACGTCAGCCACCAGCCATGTTGGTGGACAAGATGCATACATTCCAGGACTATAATACATTAAGCTGTCAATCGATCCATGTTTATCGATTGCACAGGGATCATCGACAGGTGAATGTATTGTAGTACTGGAATGCGTCTATCTTGTCCACCAACATGGCTGGCTATTGAATACGGTCTATAAGTATGTTTTCTCAAAGACTGGTTGATATCTATTCACAGAATTGGCACTCTAGTTTGGAAAATTTTGATAAACTGCGCACGTATAGACTTTTCAAGTCTCTTCTAATACCTGAAGGATATCTTAAGGTGGTAGCTAACTTTTACTTTCGTCGTAGCCTTTCGAAGTTCCGCTGTAGTAACCATGACCTTGCTATTGAAACTGGAGACAAGATTGCAATTCAAAATCGTGTTTGCATATTGTGCAACAGGAACAAAATTGAAGATGAAATCCACTTCCTACTAGAATGCTCTCTCTATGATGAATTAAGACAAAGATATATCCAAAACGTGTGTAATCATGATTATAACTCCATTCAAAATTGTATTTATTTAATGTGTCATCAAAATACAGAAGTTATTCTTAATATTGCAAAATACATCTATTTCGCTTTCAAATTACGGAGCAATTTCATATAATTATTGTGTATCACACACCATTGCAAGTTGTATTTATGTAACTTTCATGTATTAGGCGTATGAAAGTCGATGTTATGTTTCCCGTAACCCGCCCGCGTTATGATTTTCTGCCCGCATTTGAGATGCTGAAATCTCTAAAAAGTTCATTATTTTGTATTTTAAAGAAAATATCAAGGTTTCTTCTTGTGATTACATCTTGTGAATGTGATATTAGTAGATTTTAAACCAAAGAACAGTTGCAAAACCATTTTTAAATGTATGGTGGCGTTTTGACACAATATATTTTAGCTATTATAGCACGCTGAAGGTTGAAGGTTTATTCAAAATTACGCATAATGAATAATGAAAAATGAAAGAGTTGCCTCATTATGATTTGCAAAAATTGGTACGGGAAACATAACAATGACTTTCATTGGCCTTATGGGCCTATGGCCTTATATGTACAATAAAGAAAGAAAGAAAGAAAGATTAATACCGTCTAATTACATACTTAATATAGAGCAAATATGACCGGACAAACAATTTGAGACTAGTTTTGTCAAAAAGTGTTGACAAGTGTTACCCGAGGATGACCTTGAACCGTTATGAGCCTAGATTCCGGGTACTAATGATAACACAAAAAACTGTTTCTGTTGTTGATTTTTTGTTAGGTCAAAAAGCAGCTTTCTTGCACAAAAATACCTCAAACATGCCTTTTTTTTTTTTTTTTTTTTTTTTTTTTTTTTTTTTTTTTTTTTCTTTATGACGCATTTAACCAGGGGGAGGACTACTTCGAGGTAGCCAGGCTTCTGGGCATAAACAAACGAAACAAATAAATACACAAACGAAAAGAAGGTTAGTCAATGCTTTTCATAAACTTGCACCATATAACTTGTGTAATAGTTCGTTGCTGTAAGTAAAACGTTTTCATCATCTTTATGAAACTTTTATGGCAAACAACCTCTTGTTCATGATAATCATAAAGTTTATTAAAATAATGGTTTGGATGATGCAAGAAGGAACTGTTTTGAACTCTGATACTTGAAATCACTATAGACCGTATTCAATAGCCAGCCATGTTGGTGGACAAGATAGACGCATTCCAGTACTACAATACATTCACCTGTCAATGATCCCTGTGCAATCGCTAAACATGGATCGATTGATAGCTTAATGTATCGTAGTCCTGGAATGTATGCATCTTGTCCACTAACATGTCTGGTGGCTGACGTCATATTGAATACGGTCTATAAACATTTGATTTCACTAATGGGAAATTACGTGAGCTAATTTGATATTGAGTTAGCAATAATGGACATTTGAACTGCCTTATGTTGATATTTAGAATGTGTTGGGTGGCTATTATGACACATATTTGACAATATGACATTTGAACTGCCTTTGAAGACGATTGGTTGAAAACGTGAACATTTGACTTGGAAAACCTATAATTGGATCACAGTACCACCATAGTTTATGTGGCCATGTGATGAGCTACGCATGCATTGTTTTCCTGCAACACAAGTACACAACCAATATAGGTGTAAAGGGAGAGTTGAGTGGTAGACCATGAAACCAGTGGACTATGATTCCTTTCACACAGACTATTCTGGTAAGCATGCACTTACCCTGCACAGCTGCCATACACATATTCAACAAATTAAAATTGCTGAAGCATACGTTATTCATGTGCATTCTCTAGTTATACGGTAAATATCGCTGGCGAGTTGTGACACACACGTTTACGGACAACGCCAAATTAAAAAACAGAATCTACATTGCAATATTGCAACGTTATTTAAAGGGGCATTTCGTGATCCACAGCCTCGTTCCTCCGACTTACCTAAAAAAAGTTGAAATTTCTATATCATCTGAACCGTTAACATTAGTAATCCAAGTGCACTTAATCTTACGTGCAAATTCGGTAAGAAAATTTCTGTAAGAAATTCGCAATTTTGTATTTTCTGTCCGTAAACGGACAGAAATTACAGCACAGTGGCCTATGGAGCCGTGGGAAACACGCAATTGCTCATAACACAAAACCACAAGCTCGGGATCAACTCAAATTTTGTGAACAAGCTTTTCTCAAGGATATCTAGTAAACAATGAATAAAACAGAAGGTGCTGAAATCACGAAATGCACCCTTAACGTTGTCTGTAATTTTTGAAACCAAAAATATTTCTGTTTTATTTTTGTTTTTATACAAAAAGTAAGTAGCAATGACGTATTAGGCAAAGAAAAAAGTTTGTCTCAGCTGGCCTTGGTGTCAAAAATCATATTTCAACGCATTTCTTTTTTAAAGAGATTTATTAACATTTTAAAAAAATGGTGAATGTCAAGAAAAAACATGGGGTAGCGCATGGCTTTTTTGGCGCAGTAAAATAATGCATATCGCTTAGGATTTGGGGGTACAAGAATCTGAGATAAACCTTTTTCTTGGCCTTAGTATATTTACAAAATTGATATGAAAATGATTTCATATTTTTGGCTGGCTCTAACAAAAAGGAGATGACTTTTATAGTTGCATTCTTTTATTATGAAAGTCGTGGGCAGCAAGGCTTTATGGTCGTATGTCTGTGGGAAAACCTCGATCCAGAAGGGAGACAGGGTCGCTCCTGCCTCGGTTAGCGATCCAGGAGCGATTATGTCTTGTCTCAGTTCTGACACTATAGAATATAAAAATCAGTCTAAAGATATCAGGTTATGTTGTTTCATTAAAAGCAAGCATAGTAGGCTAGCGGGCAAGATCTCATATCGTTTACAAAGGTGACGCACCCCTTACAAGTACATAATTTTGCTAAAATAAATTGTCTAAAATTATCAAAATCAGTTCTACGCGTGTTCCCACTTCTAGTATGTGCACATTTTCGTGAAAATGAATTAAATGTCATATCCTTTTTTCCCTGAATATCAGTGACCAAGAGATGTACACCACGTTCCATGACTCCAGCAAATAATGGTGCTATTGATAAGTAAATCCGCCCGTTATGAATAGGATGAATAGGTCAACGGACTTCAGATTCTCTGGGACTGCAAAACCATTGTTATTGTCCATGACGTTAAAAGCTTTTGAATTGTTTTCACCGCCCGGTTTGGATTGAGCTACAGCCTCATTCACGAAGAAAATAAAACTCAAACTTCTGTTGGGAGTTTAATAACTTTGATCGTATATTTCATCATTTATTCAAAAAGAAAACGAAGATGAGCAAAAATCATGAAAGAAGTTTGATTGGAAAGCTATGACCTAACATCTTGGTGCAGAACCAACACCCTTAACTTAATCATATTAATATTGGACCGCTTTTCTACTCAATTAAAAGTTTGTTCGGCACCGGTTCACCTGCATTTCATATAGGTGAATGATTTTCGATTTCTGCTTTGAAAGCAATAAATTGCATAGAAATGGGGTTACGCGGAAAGTTATGGGTTTGGTTCTGCACAAAGATGTTAGGTCACAGTTTGCCAAACATTTTTTTCTCATGAGCTTTGTTCACCTTCGTTTCCCTTTCGAATAAAGGATGAATATAGGGTCAAAGAAAATTGACCACACAGTAGAACCTCTAACTTTATTTATTCGTGAAAGAGGACGGGTAATTTGTGTTCACGTCATGAAAAATAGTTTAATATAAATCGGGGTGATGGTATAGCACCTGCAATCTTTTCAGTTGCATGGATAATAACAATGGCTCTGCAGTTCCAGATGAAAAAGGAATCTGTGAAGTGTTTGGTCTTCTACATACCGAGCGGATTTACTTATCAATAGCTCCCATTATTTGCTGGAGTCAATGAATCATGGTGTACATCCCGTAGTCACTGATATTCAGTGCATCAATTGAGATGACATTTAATTCATTTTCTCGAGAAAGTGCACATACTAGACGTGGAACACACGTGAGATCACGCGTAGAACTGATTTCTATAATTTTAGGAAAATTATTTCGGAAGAATTATGACTTCCCAGGGGTGCGCCACCTTGGTCTTATCCTAGTATCTGTTCGCTGTGGCCTCATGTTCTGTGTTTACGAATCGTACAAAATAGACGTTCCATCACAACTGTTTATTTAAAAATATAACACTCTCATGTGTACAAAGACAGAGCAGTAGTTCCACTTCATGTCTACAAAGTTACCTGTTTGCAACCCAAATGCAACATGCAAAAACATTTGCACATCAGGGTGGTCATGTTATCAGCAATTTGTTTTTGAACTCAAGAGCTTTGAAGAACTGGGAAAGGTTGTGTATGTTTTTGGGATGGTTCTGGTTATTTTATACACAAATTATGGGGACCCACAATTGCACCACTATGATATGCAACACGTTGCAAAGCCATGTCATCTAGCACTACACCAAACCTACGCTTTTAAAGGCTCCATGGCCGATCGCCTAATAGCTCGTTACCAGAAGCCCCAGTTTTACCGGTGGTCAACATTGATACCAGAGAACGCTACTATTTTTCTCATTTACCCTGTGAAATCTGAGGGCCATAGACTGTTTGATTTGGAAGTTAATAGCGAAAATGTATCCCTATTTTGGCGACCAATATTAATTTTACACAATACTATATGGAGGACTTACAAAATCACGTGTTTAGCTCACATTGAACACGGATTGAAATATCGGCGCGAAACTTACAGATGAGATTTTGGCGGTGAATGACAATCTATCAAGATGAAAACTTCATATCCTTATATGGGGCCATCCCCTTTTTAAAGGACCCCTTTACCTTTTCCGAATCTCCGATAACCTTGTCTAACTGTGTTTCCTTCTTTCTAATTTGGTAACTGAATTATTTTGTCACGACTCCTTAGCTCATGATTTCTATTTCATAGTTTAGCATTCGCTCTTTTAATCCCTTTGCAAGGTTCTGTATCTTTCCTGTAGGCCCCCGTTGTGGTCCTTTCAAAGAATTCTGACCGATCTGCTTTAATATTGTGTTTGTTTTCTTGCCACTTAATGTGTTATTTCTCTTTCTCTTCTCTGCATCTATATTCAATCTTAAAGTATTATACTTATTCGGGATGTCAGGTCATACAAAGTTTCGACTCCCGTCTCCGTTTTGACAGCTTTATCTAATGCAACTGACTCTTTCTTTCATTACGTTCAAAACATGCAAACAAATGTCTAGGCTTAATATGCAACGGGCTAGAGTAAATGACGCCATCAATACTTATCGCAACTCCATTTAGTGGTATACTAAAGGGGATCAAGAGAGAAAGATGCTTGCATAGGACATTGGTTACGATATCGGCGAAGTAACTGATATCTGCTCAGTTAATATTGTCTAAGTATAACCTGTCAATACTCTGGATAATGGGGTTTAAAAGTTTTGTTAACAAAAAAGGTTGCACATTGATTGAACAATAATTAAAATGTATCACAATTTTCTTTTCCTAAATCAGTGACCAGTAGATGTAATCATGCTGCATTGGTACTCGGGCAATAATAGCACTGTTGATATCCAGTCAAATCCGCTTCGGATCTGCAGAGGATAAAGCAACTACACATTAGTCAATGTATAGGTAATAACATGGCCTGTACTTCAGATAAAAAGGATTTAGGTGCTCATCACCAGATTGATGCGAGCTATTTTTTTTTCATGACGAAAGCGACAGATACTTCGTCTCTTTCACGAATAAAATTATAAATCTTGGGCTTCTACTGCGCGTTTCAATTAACTTTGACCATATATTTCATCATTTTTCCGAAAAGGACCAAAAATGCAACAAAAAATCATGAAAGAGAAAGTTGTAGGCAGTATGTGACCTACATCTCTTTGTTTTTTAGAAACAAAACTTAACTTACAGGAACTTGTCACGTAACCCCATTCTTTTCCAATTTACCGTGTTGTTATCATAGGTCGCTTGACCCCCATTCTTTTGTATTTTTTTTCTAAATCTCTGTGTGGGTAAATTGAAGAGAAAGGAGGGGGTCGCGCAGTAGTTATGGATCTTGGTTCTGCCACAAAAAATGTTAGGTCACGCTTACCAAGTAACATGTCCACGTCAGTTTTGTTCATTAGTGTCTTTTTTCACTAATGATGAATATTACAGTAAAAATTATTGAACTCACAGTAGAACCTCAAAGTTTATTTTTATGTTGAACGAGGCCAGCTCAACCAAACTGGGTAGACGTTTTCATATAGAAGTCCAAAAGTATACAAAGGAGTGCCATTGATTCCGTCCTACGATACTGATGCCCAACTCAACAGTGCAGACGGAACAAGGCACTACCTCATTTGAGTTACTGGAGACTTCTATGTGAAACTTATACCCTAACAACTGCATGGATAACCAGTCTATAACGCCTGCCATCTATTCAACTGCGTGGACAGTCAGAAACAAAGAGCTACAAAGGCTCTGCAGTTCCCAAATAAACAAAGGGAATCTGAGTGCTTTGTCCACTGAATAGCAGGTGGATTTACTGTGCAAAATGCCATTATTTGCTTGAGTACAATGTATAGCATAGTGTATGTCCCTTGATCCCTGATATTCAGAAAAGAAATTGAGTTTTTGCATTTTATTCATTTTCATGAAAATGTGCAAACCTTTAAAATGGCCATAACAAATAAATGGTAATTATAAAATTATTATTGTTTATAGTGGGAAAAATTTGTTTACTTCTGCGAAGTAGTAATCAAATGAACAATTTTTTTGATCCCATGGCCAAGTAGTAAATGGTGGGTTTTTACAGCTCTCAAAATTCTGAGATTTTAGTATGATTTGCTCCTATCAGTTGCTACTTTGTATTGGTCATCTGAAGCCCTCTTCGATGAGCGCAAAAAGGGTCTTGGCTTCAATTCTTGCCAAATATTTCACCGTCTTTGTCACTACATGCGAGGGTAGTAGAAGAGAAGGAGAAAGCTCTTCCCAAATCCCTTAGACCGATGATCATCAAACGCCGCGCTCGATAAAACAGGTCGTAAAAATTGTTTGGTACAAATTAAACACGAGGATTCAATATTGAGGCATGTGCGTCAACATGCATCGATGTAAATAGTTAGCAGATTGCGACAAACCTTGTAAGAATTGTGCATTTCTTATAAAAGAAGAAACTTGGCTAAATGTTTCAATTAAATACTGATGATTATATTTTTAGACATGGAAACCACGTCACCGTCAATCATCTTTCAGCTAAATAAAAACAAGGTATTTGGGGTCATTGAGATCATTTGAGGTCATTTATTAATAGTAGGAGATAGCATGTTCCTAAGGCTTAGATGATTACATTGATTATGTTTTTACTCGTACTGTTCAGCTTTTAAAAACTTGAATGTTTAAACGCCGTATTCTTTAAAGGTAGGATTATTTGGAGACGAAATCTAACTGAATTGGGAAGAAATGCCGTATCTAAACAAAGACACCAAACTTCACAGTAATCGAAGTTGCCCGTTTTTCAATTTTGGCCCGACGTGGCCATGTTTAGTGAAATATGAGGACCCTTGGCGCGTGTTTAAAATGGGATGGTCCCATTGCCTAATTAATTAGTAATTAATAATAATATTAATTAATAACGAGTTTGTATAGCGCCTTTTCCCAGGGTTGCAAAGCGCCGTACGATACAAAGAAGAACAAATACATGTAAAATTAAACAAAAAAAGTGAGGCTTAGATGCCTTTTGAACAGAGAAGTGTCATTGACATTGGCAATTCCTTAGGAATAGAGTTTCAGAGTTTAGGTGCTATACATCGAGAATGAACGATCCACCGGCCAATTTATTCGTCAGAGGATTCTAATGTAGTTCGACAAGATGAACGAAGATAGATTGTAATTTGGAGAGTAAATATGAAGCAGTTCAGCGATGTAGCCAGGAGGCATCATCATGAAGAGCTTTAACAATCAAGTGTTAGAGTTTTGAATGAAGCGCTGGAAATACGTAGACAGTGAAAGCTCTTAATTAGAGGAGATGTTGTGTGTGTGATTGTCATCTTATAAATTAGGCGTGTTGCTTTATTCTGCAGACTTTGCAGACGATTCAGATTCTTGGATGTAATGCCATGAGCAAGGAATTGCAGTCGTCAATCGTTGCTGACGAAACTAATGCTCTGACCGCTGCATGACAAGTATCTTGGTAATGTCTATTGATTCTTGCTAAGTTGTGATTGTGATAATTCACAGATTTGCTCACATTATTACATGATCAGTCATATTCATGAATTTGTTCAAAATGTCACACCAAGATTTCTAACAGCCGACGGACTGGACTGATGGTAGATGCCCTGATCAAGACAAGTTCTACGGGTCTTTATTTAAGTAAGTGATGGTGTTTGTGGGACAATGAAGAAACTCGAGCCGTATCGTGATGAGTTGAGTTTATTGACAAAGCATCCATTGCTGAACTCCATTATGCATTTTGATAGTCTAAAAAGAGTACACGGCAGCCTCACAGAAGGTGGGATATTAAAGGGCACATATATCTGGATTCATTCACGCATACATATGAAAAGGAAACCACATGCTTCTTAAAATATCACCAATTGGGCGCACTTATATTGTAATGAAAGAGGGCCACTACTGCAGCCTGGGGAGCACCATAAGTAAGTGACGCTGGCAGAATCAGCACCTCAATAGTGACGTGACATGTTCTGTTTCTAAATTAGATCCCAAAACCACTCCAATGCTATAAAGCCGGTTATTCCAAATTGTAATGAAACGTTGCAGAAGATGTCAAATCAAGAGTATCAAACGCTGCTGAAGGATCCAGAAGGACAAGGAACCCACAGCTTGTTGATTATCCAAGGCCCTGCGGATGTCGTTTTGGACGGATGCAAGTGCAGTCTCCGTTCCATGACGAGATCTGTAGGCTGATTGGAGAGGTTCTGCCAAATTGTTCATTTCAATATTAGTTGAGAGGCAACCGCCTTCTCAATGAGTTTACCAAGGTATGGAATATTTGATACCGGTCGGTAGTTTTTCAAAACATTGCGGTTTAAAGATGGTGTCTTGATAATTGGTGTGATTGAAGCAGTGCTCAAAAAGGAAAGGAAAAGTGCCTGTTGTGAGTGATGTATTCACAATCTTGGTCAAAACTGGTAGAAGAACTGACAGGTGTTGTTTAAGCAACCATGTAGCATATTTACCACAGCATTGTAATGTACATCGATGCAATGTTGATGCACATGCATTCAGCATTAACATTGATCTCGTAGTACGTTGTTATTTGCAATGTAATCGAAATCTATTTTATAGTATTCATGTTTTTAGGAAGTATAAAGATGAATAAATTCTGTTATCAATGGAGCATATTCAACGAGTAGGCCTAGGGCTAGGCCTGGCCCTATATCAATTTATTTTTGCCATTTTGGTTTTCAACACCATCTTGGTGGGCAAGGGGGCTGAGGGCAACATTTCACATTTTGGGGGTATCGAGCTATAATGGCACATTTTTGAAGAGCGCCCCCAATTTTAAAAATTTGATATTTTGGCAGAGTTACGTTGGTAATTGTCTAGGGAACTATACCTGCGAACGAGAATGCTAAAAAAAATGTGTATTTATCATAAAATAAGCGATTTTGTCATTAGAATTGGGATCCCAGATTGGACTTAACGGCAGAGCTAGAAATGCTACGTTTATGTCCGTCCATGATGAAATAGTGCCACCTTGAGAAAATAACCTCTAACTTGACTTGCCTGAACCAATAAAACAACTAATGGATGAGCGTAGACACGTAAATGGCGCTGTTGCTGTTTCCCGGCTATTTCACATTGGAAGGCTGTTTCCAGCCGCCGTTGAATTATTATCGGAGATCTCCGATAATAATAATAATTATTCTAATTACAAAATTCCTTCGTTTGTGACACATCGACATTTTCAAGCTTAACAATTCACAGGTATACTTTACTAGCCAGTTACCAATGCAACTATGTAAAAATCTCAAAATTCTTAAAAAATTGAGGCGCTCTTCAAAAAAAAAGTGCTATTATTGCTACAATAGAGCTTTCTCCTTCTCTCCTACCTCTATGGTCCATTGTACTCAATTGAGTGCTTCTGCTCATAAAATCCAAGATTCCTTAAAATGCATACCGCTGTGGTGTGTTCTACCTGGCCTATTTTGACCTGCTACCCCCTTCATGACCCAAACTATGTATTCATGCCCCCAGACACAGCACTATGATTTTCCCTTTAAAATGTTGACCGTCACAGTGTAAAAGTATAAAATAAAAACCCGATTGTTCTATTTTGTGGCTTTTGGTGATTAAAATGTGATATGACTTGGAGCATTTTCAAACAAATTCACCGAAATGAATCCCCAGTAAGCTATGCCCCCGTATCTCTTCAATGAAATGTTCATGGTTATGTTAATGTATTAAGCTTAAAGAGATAAGACATTTCCAGCAAAATAAGCCCCTCCCATTTTTTTAAACAATTTCACCAATATATTAAATCAAACCTGGAGGAAATAAGCCGTAAAAGCCATCTTCATGTAATAATATGCTTTTGTATTTTCTGTCGTGCATGACAGATATCCGAATATGCTTGTTTATGGGGCCGATCAGGACAGCAGGCAAGTTCAAAACTTACTTTTTTGTTTTCTTTTCTTTGTTCAATAAACCTACGAAATGTCCTCGGTTGGTATTCTACAACAAAGTGCAAATTTATACAAATTGGTATCCTCAGAAAATCTCCTCGTGTCCCTTTAAATAAAGAAGACCGTCTTTGATTAAGTCGAAATGTATGTCAAAATAGATCTATGAAAATGTTTATGATGTGTTAGAGTTATGCAACCTTATTCTGCATGTTTTAATGTATTTTGACCTCATTTGACCTTTTGTGAACTCTAGGTGACATTGAACTTGACCTGTGCAGGTGGTTCCATATCCAATTGTTTTCCAAATTTATTTCTCTACCTCTCTGCCAAATTTGATGCTTTTATAACAAAATGCACAATTTTTACCATTATCTGCTTAACTAGCATTACAATGTTGTGGTAAATATGACCAACTTTGGGACAAAATTGAGAAAACGGGCAACTTCGGGCACTGTCAAGTTTGGTGTCATTGTTTAGATAAGGCATTTTTCTTCCCAATTCAGTTAGGTTTTCGTTCCAAATATCTACTTAAGAAATACGCGCTTAAAAAACATCCAAGTTTCAAAAACTAGAATCAATGTAACTCAGCTTGGAACATGCTATCTTCGATTTTGTTTGGAATGAAATACTCAGAATTTAGCTGCTGTTAATCCACTCAATCTCTTTGTTTTCGGTCTCCACATGGAAAACCAAACCACTGCGCTCGGGGATATCCTTTCTGCGCACAGGTCAATCTTGGTCAACTGAGAGGTGACTGTGCCCGTCCTTCTGTCGGCGATATCCATGGAACATGAAAGAGTACACACTGCTGAGAAGTGGCCTTGTTGGTCTATGCTTTACAATGAGTTGCCAAGTGAATATAATTGGGATAATCGGGTTGCCGTAATGACAATTAGGGAAGGCTTCTCTTTCTATCCTACCTCCATGGTCCACTATCGCGTTTCTCATTCTTGTGATACTCGCTGAAGATTGACCATGGAGTTGAGTTCCTTTGGTTACATCAGCTAACTTTACAAGGCAGTGGTTGCAGAAGTAATATAGGTGTTGGGTCCCGCCGACCAAGGAGTCTGGACTCCCATTCCCAAGCACCACCGTTGTTAACGGCACTCGGAGGTGTAAACAGGTATGGTTCATACTAAACATTAAAAGTAAAACGTTAATGATAGCTAACATTGTTAATGAAGTGTACATGGAATATGCACAGTAATGGTATTTGCAGTGTTACAGCTGCTTGGAAATTGCTAGCATCCCTGGATTAACTCTTGTCGGAGCAGTGTGTATTCTTAACAAAAAACTTTACGAGACAGGCATTACTCAGAAGTATGTTTCAGGCCCGTAGCCAGGACATTTATGTGGGGGGTGGGGGTGCGGATTTGCCAGAGGGATCTTTTTGCGACAAAAAAAAAGTTTTCTGGCTCGATGGCTCGCGTTGACCCAGTTTTCCCCGTCGCCTCCTTAATCTGGGGGGGGGGGAGATTTTATGACACCGGCATTAACAAAAAAGTATAAGTAATACAGTAGTATTTGACCAAGTGTATTCAAATGTGATTAGGATAATAGCAAACACTTACAACATAAGATTTTCAACAATCGCCCAACATGACAAAGCGACCTTCAACATGATCAAGCGGACCTTCAAACATGATTAAAGCGGACCTTGTCATTTTGTGGGGGGGGGGGTGCGATCGCACCCCTCGCACCCCCTGGTTACGGCCCTGAGTCTGTAACTTTTTGCGTCGGTTAATAAAACTTGCAATTTTACCCTCCCAGCGTACGGCAAAAGACAAAGGAAAAAAAACATGCATGCACGATGAGTGCCCAGTTGGGACATCTACTGATTGAGAGCATCAGGTATATTGTTAGGCTTATGACAAGACTGAACTACTCACTGACACATACCATGGCACCTGTACTCAAACGTCAAGACGTTGACATGTTACTATACACAAAGGTGCGTTCCAGGTGATGAAAACTTTTAAGGGCATTTAGAACAGCCCATTAAATTCTATCAAATACAAGTGATTTTAGCTTGGAATAAAAATGGAGATAATGCAAATTAAGTGAACTTTAGAAAGAGGGCACGGTGCACACTGGGGATTATCAGTAGATGTGAACACGATGGCTGCTAGTCACTGATACTTTCACGAGGGAATATTAGGAGTGTTGAATTGCTCTATGTAAGTATAAAAAGTGAAAACTGTAACATTTTCCTGTGATCTCAAGTGTTGAGTTGATGCTAAATGCCGTTCGGACGTCATCTTCTGAGAGAAACATTAATGAGAAATGGTGGTCTGACGTTTACCCTCTGGATGATGGATTTTTTCCCTACTACCCCCCTTCGGGTATTGTTGTTACAAAAATGGACCCAGGTAGACGATTTAAAAACAACCAAAAACATGATCGTTGGGCAGGAAAAAACCTCATATGTAATTGAAGGTAAATGCACAACCGCATAAGTTCACCTTCTGGGTAACCAAGGACAAAACAACCAACCTATTGTACAGTGTTGGTTCAAATCAAGTTGGTGGAAAAGATGAGATGATGTTTAAAGAAGTAAGTAAGATCTATTTTAAGTATTTTGCGATACTTTACAAAACGAAAATATCGCTAAAAGGTCGTTTTGTCAGTGTTACCGAAAATGCACATATGAGGTTTTGCTCTTAGAGGCGGTCAAATGCACATATGAGGTTTTTCCTGCCCAACGACGATTTTATATTTAAAATGACGAACGAGAATACAACCTATCGCTTCTTTTGTTACTTACTACGTAAAGCAGCAACTTCTGAGGTTGCTACTTAGATGGCACACGGGTTGCGTGTACGTGTACGTCATTTGCTCAATTGATTCACGAATCAAAATATTGTACATTTCAAATACAACCACATGTCTCGCTTATGGCAACCAGAGATGTTACAATTACTAATCTTCCCTAATTTTTGGAACAGTTAAGTTGCAATATATGTGAGGCATATACATATAAGTGAGACGTGAAATTCTTTTGTTCAATTGAAAGAATATTACATTCCACGAACTCGACTTACGCATGAAAACCAATCCCTCTTATTACTCATTGCTCTGATACAAAGCTGCATCACAACCGTGACCTTTCCGACTTAATAAAACAGTAGTTATATATTGTTTCGACGTCCCGGTCCGATGTGCATTGTGAGATCGCTCCCCAGCTTTGGTTCTTCGACCAGTTAGATGTTTTCGTGTTCTGCAGGATTATTAAACAACTTCATGCATTTCATTTGAATACGCGATTCAGCGCATTGACATTTCATTTCTTATTTTAATCGATAGTGGAGCCATTGTGGAAACTCTTTGACCACTGCTGAGTTTTAAAGAGCAATTACAAAAGACAAGCGATTTTAGAAGTATGGTTTCATTCCAGGTTGATTCACCCCGAGCTTGGCTCGTTGCTATCAGTGCCCATGTATGCGTTATGGTACATGAAGGATTAATTAAATCTCTGGGAGTTATGATTCCCGAAATTACACAGGATTTCAATATTAATACATGGGTCATTGGTTTGATAATTGCACTAATGCCAGCCGTTGGAAGCCTCTCAAGTAAGTATATTATTATGCAATAATGCTTGCAAATCACATACCCATTATTAACAGACATCATAGCTTACATGTATTTACTATTACATTGTTGGGGTTCGAACGATTGAGTTTGAGTGCATCTGTAATCGTTAACAAAACTAAGAGCAGGCCTTCAATACTCCTAATCACCTATCGTAGCTAGGGACCAAAAAAAAACCTATGTGCATTTAACCTTTGGAATCACAAGCGCCCATGTGAAAACGGGCACCACATTCAAAACAAGCTATGTGCTAATTTACGGGCATGTCGGGCAACATCAAAATTCTCGTTTACTCTGGATAAAATTTATTAAAAATGAGGAAATTAGCTTTTAAAACAATTTTGCTGTAGCCATCTATCATACGTTTACTATGCATTATGATTTCTTGTTACGGCATTACTAGATTATATCTTCGCAAGTTCGCACCTACTTCGTATCATGTGCTCTATTCCCCGGGTTCTTATTCCATTGCGGAATGCTACGTAGTAGGTGCGAAGGGTACAATGTAGTTTATGCTTTGGTCGCCAAAGTTTCTGATAAGAAGTTGTAATTTTGCACATAGTGGGTTTTAAAAATGGGGTCCAATTTTCACATCGGCTCTTTTGAATTTGCACATAGGATTTTCCTACCCATGGAGGGTTCGTCTCTCTCTCACTCTCTCTCCTAACTCTCACTCTCTCTCTCCTCTCTCTAACTCTTCTTTCCTTCACAACTAACCTGCATTTTTTTGAATTGATACAATTGGTGGGATTGTCAAATATCATCTTTTAATCTTTATCTTTATCTTTTAAATTAGTCCACGGTTTGTTACCCCAGATGTTTATGACAATTACTTCATTGTGAACCAAAACATCCATTCACATGAAATACTCGACAACTCCTAATGACCTTTATGTAAGCTCCAAATCTCTCACTGCCAGAAACACTATTTAATCACAAGGTGCCTTACTCTGGAACTCACTAAACCCTTAAACCCTTCCTAAAAATATGTTCTTCTATTCAAGTATTTTTTTAAAACCGCACTGAAAGCTCATATTATTAACATTTCATTCAATATTTCCCTCCTCTTTTCATATTTTACATCAGCAGGCTTTTCACAAATCACTTTTTCTCAACCGATTTGTCCATTTGCTTGCTTCAAATATGGCATTTCGGGCTTTTGTCTTCGGCGTATATGGATTATTAATACTAGTATGTAGTTAAATGGATCCGGTTTGTATGTCTTTTATTTGTGTAGGGGGAATGGGTGGGTATGATAGTGATTTGGTTTAGGGAGGGTTTTTCACTTTTCTGGGATGGCTATGTATAATTGTATTATGTTCTGACTTTGTTTTCTCTTGAAACTTTTTTTTTGGTTACCACAACTAATCACGCACTGCGTTTATGTGGTATCCACTTCTCCTTCACCATTCCTTATTTTTTTTTTGTAAATAGATTTTGTACCTACTTATATTTACATGTTAATATTGATTTGGAGATGGAAATAAATTGATTGATTGATTAATAGAGCAAAGCTCGGAATTGTGATTACCCTTTAAAACAATGTAAAAAGTGCAAAGACAACTACACGTCAACTTACAGGACATTGGTGCTGACATAACAGACAGGACAAGTGAGGAAGACTAACATGTTGGCTAATTTAGGCAAATATATTGATTTATGATATTAAATACCTAATTGAACATTTACAAAGATTCAAGAATTATGTCATGATTCTGAATATTTGGAAAATTTGGTATGATGCGAATTCTTAAGTAACGTAGATTACATATAAATCAAAATAAGTTGACAATTGTCCACATTTGTTGAGTAATTTTTGCCCTTTTAATTTCCCGCCCAATAAGCTTTACTCGAAAACGATTCCGACAAATCCACTCGCAGGCAAATGGTGACGTCAAAGTAAAGACCATCCATAATTTACGGCGTTGTGACCCTCATATCGCAGTGTTGCCACTTCAATAATATAATTAAACACCAACGAAATGAAACAAAATATGTCATTCTGTAACCTTTTTTTCTAATTTTAATTTATTACTTTCATTAAATCCATCACTATTTACATGTCAGCCAATAACAACTTCGAGTCAACACGATGTTTTGGTCATCACTTTGACGTCACGAGTTGGGCGCTTTTGATCGATGAAGCCGTGGCGAAAAATCCGCCCGTTGTCTTTTCCTTTCGTAGTCACAAAAGCAAAAATTCAAATGCCTCTATTTTGTTAATTTACATCAAATTTGTATTATTTTTTTTTCTGGAATTTCGGATGTATGTACATATATTTTATGAATTAAGTCAACTGGACATCCCCATCAAATCTTGACATATTTCCTTTAAGTACGTAAAAAGTAATTACCCACTGCCCCTATTATAAGGGGATAATTCCCAGTTATTATAAGAATTAACAGATTGACTGAAGTATAAGACTTTTGAATAATAACTGTGTTTTTCTAAATAAATATAATCTTGAATTCCATTCCACAAATAGGGCCCCTGCCTTTATAGTATTTCTGGCCAGGTCAGTTTGAAATTAAGGGCGAAATAGTTTTGAGGTTCTGGTACCATACTATAATTGTTCTTTCACAAAAAGAAATTAACAAAGTTGATGGGGGATAATTGTTACCAAAATTGTACGATAACATTAGCCTTGTGTAATTAATTGATAATCTTACACAGTAAATTTTTTTAATGTGAGAAGGCGGAGTGGTGATCTGATTCAAAAATCGTTTGTTATATACCAAATAATATGATTACGAAATCCTATTTTGACCCCATTGGCTTGTTCTTTTTCCCCAATGCTCAAAAACCAAACATGTTTGGAGTCGATTATTCGTCTGAGCTCCATGTTCTAAATATTAGAAATCAACACTCACAAACTGTTTCAGTCCATCTCCTTTGGAATCAAAAATCTGATTATTTAAACCAAAATATGTTTAATTCCAAAAGTATAAATACAAAGTTGTAAGCATGTTATTTTCATAAAGTGATGTCCTATCCCTCCTGTATTATATACAGTTTTGTTGTGGCCGCCACTATATAGTCAAAGAAAATTTGAGGTTTGAACCGGAACAAATTGCTATCAACGGGTTTTTTTTGGCACAATTCTTTGCTTAAGGTACCTAAAATGTAACTAACATTCGGAGTAAATCCGAGTTGCAGAATACGCTAATTTGCATAAATTCCAAAAATGGCCGCCATTTGATAGATTTTTGTTAATATTTGTATTTTTTTTATCACTGTTGAAATTTTCATGTCAAAAGTTTGTGTCTATACCCTTGTTTTCAAGGTCTGTGAACACAATTATGACAGTAAAAAAATAGGATGTGTGGTTGGGCTAATTGCATAAATCCAAAATGTCCGCCAGTTGATTTGCTTTTGTTAACATCTCGAATCTGAGTCACAAAGGAAGTCTAATATTGTGTCTATACACATACTTTTGAGATCAATTAGTGCAATGTGAAATTGCATAATTGTGAATGATGAGACACCTTCCTTCCTTTACAAGCATAATTCAAAAATGGACAAGCCAATCAAACCAATGGTAATAAGTTGGACAATAATGATACGGGCTTAAGATATGTGGCCATTTTTTTTAATTTGCCAATATATGGCAACCATTTAAAGTAAGAAAAAACAAAACACTGAACAATATATGTCCATTCATATACCATTCTTTTAACATGAGATCCTCTCCTATCTCCTGCTTCCAGATCAAGTTCCCGAGTTGAAGTATTGTACAACACCTGATACATTAATTTGAAGGGGGATGAACCCTATTTAAGTATAATACAGTTTTCACCTTCACCGGGATAGATGGCGTTCACAACCCAAACCCCATCTTACAGTTTTTCGCTCCAATAATTCAACCCATTTTGATGATGAGAGATGAAAACGTGATTTTTGTACTGTACTGTGTCAAATCAATATTCGCTCACAACATCCCACAAATATCCTTTTAGCCCTAAGATTTCACATGCGTAAATGAGAAAAAATAGCTTTCTACATAACAACTTTTGACCACTTCCGGTAAAATCTGGGGTTCTGGGGACAGGCTATTCGCAATCGGACCATGGCCCTTAATTCTAATCCTTACATATAGCAAACTTATCAATAATTCCGGTTTGTTTAACCTTCGTCTATCGGTTGATTTTTTGGTAAATGCTAAACGCGGATGGTGGGGGGGGGGGTTGATGTACTTCATATATTTATTTTCCATGACACCCCCTTTGAACTTGGTTTTTGTGCAATCAATGGACTTCCGTGATACCTAATATTTACCAAAATTCCCAGCATCCGGCTTCTATCATAATGCACGGTGCCTATTAAGTATAGGAGGCTTTCACCAATCCCTTCAACTTGGCGGCTATCCTTCCGGGTAAGGTGGTGGGTTCGATTTTTTTTCACTAAAATGTGCTCAAAGGATATAAAAAAATACCTAAACATTTGGCGACACAATCACACAACTTTTTTTGCCACCAGGAGAAAATTTCGAGGGAGTGCAACATAACCCCAATTCCCTAGCCCTTTTTAAATATAAATCTTAAACTATGTTGGCGACATATGCTTAAAAATCTGGGGATAAATGGTTGAGTTCCTTAAGTGTGCTATTTAAGCAAAACATAACGTTTTAAAGGTTCTTAGCTTGGTACTTATCCTGTTCCATTTTTTTCAACACACATCACCCATACCTAGTCTTTTTAACAATGTTTGGGGTGTCTATAACGGTGAGAGGGTTATGGTTTTTGGGATAATCCAACATGGGAAAACTTTTTATATCATTTTTGGAAAATGACAGTGACTCATTTGACAAATAGTTTTTTGTAAGTACAATAATATGAATTTCACATTGTGGCATTTTGCTAAATAGTAGTTGCCTTTTTCCGTCAAAATGCCTTTTCTTCTGAATTCATTTCCTTATCATCTGTAATAGTTAAGGTGATATTGACCAAAGTGAAAAAAATCTTTTGAAAAACACTTATCTATGTGCATTAACCTCAATAATAAAATCTTAGTCTACCTCTCCTGTTCTAAATACCTACCCGCTCCTCCGACCTCATTCTTTCATCAACTTTCAAAAAAATGGGACAAGATATTACAGCTTTGACAACCCTCAAATGGATAGCATGGATGGAATGGCCTGTTAATCACCAAAAATCACCCTAATAAAGATTTTGTGGTATCTCGTTGTTCAAGCAGACAAACGGAACAAATTTGCATAGACTACCCTGCATACTAAGACCGTTCCTTAACTAAAGCATGACAACTCTTTGCTTGGATCTTAAGACAGAAAGGAAACTTTCATATTTGACTGTCAGAACAGATTTCTCAGTAATTCCTTTTTTTTTTTTATCCTTTACTTTTGGCACAATGAGCCCATTGAGGCTACTACCAGAAAGCCTTTAAAAATGAACAAAAGTATTTTTTTTTTATTAAGGTTCTTTTTATATGTAGACATCTTAAACATGTTCTCTATATATTTTGAAAATTGATCAAGAAAGTTTTGCACTCACAACTATTTAAATGAGATTTTTCATCAGTTGGTGTCCCGTGATCTTAAATACTACTTAATAATCATGTTCTTTGATAACATAAGCATGGACACCCGAAACAAAATTTCAACATAACTAATTTTCAAAAAGTCCACACAATGGGCATCCATATTGGGAATTTTATGCAAATAGGCCTAAACCACTCATCCACATTGTTATTGCTGTTCTTATTGAGTTCGTAGACCCCCAAAATATGGGTTAGATACACCAGCATTACATCTCTATGACCCTCGGATCATGAGTTATGGGCGAAAAGTCCTTTTAAATGGCGGCATTTTGAATTTATTATTTTATGCAAATTAGACCATATTTCTGCAACCGATCTGGCAAAACCCTGATTTTCCGACTTTTGTATGTCATTGTGGATACTTCAAAGAAATGCATTGTGAAAAAAACCTTTGATAGCCATTCAGTTCGAGGTTACACCAAAAATTTTCTTATCTGTCCTTGCCTCATAGCTGGCAGGCCATTAGCAATCCTTGTTGTGCGTGTTTATGTATGTTAAGTGTGTTTTGTGTGGTGTCCAAAATTGTTAATTTTGTTTTTTTTTAACATTGACCTCAATTGAAAAGTTAACTTCAATTGGAAACGCAAACTTCTGTCATCGGTGCACATGACATCCCTCATATGTTGATGGAGTCAAAGTCACATGAAGTTCCAAAGGTCATGTGAGGTAAGATTTAAAATGGGCTAAAAATGTAAAAATGGATCTAATGTTAAAACTTTTGTCATAGGTGCGACCATGCGATCCTGCATCGTGGTTGATGATATCAAAGGTCACGTGCCAGGTAAGGTCCTGGGGCGGCCCACAGCTTATATTCTTTTAATTAGCGAGGCGAAGCCGAGAAACCGCGAAATTTCTAGGTTGTTTTGTTATTTGTGTATCTATACAACGGCAAGCAAATTTAAAATTAACCCATAGTCACACAGTTATGAAATGACCCATTTGAATATTGACTCTTCAACACTAATATTAATCAATAACTCCTTTGTCAAATCGTTTGATCTTTTGTCAAAATTACACCTTCGTGAAGTTAATCATCATACCTGCAAAGATTAGTGTTAAACACCCCCCGGGCAAGGACCGGTCTCAGCTCTGCATTTACCAATCTATACTCTTTTCATCACCATGAATCATGCCGTAGAAAATGCAAAAACGAATTAGTTTCTTTTTCACAGTGTGAGGAGGCAAAATTAAAATGTTTGCCCTGTAGTTTTTCTTACTGAACATTTCCCCCCATTTTTTTTGTCCTTAATTGTTGGATGGTTTTGAAGCCTTCTACCATTGGTTGGGGGTTGATTTCTTCAAAATCGTTTAGGAAAGTTGTTATATAAGGGTGGTGCCATAGGAACCCCTCGTTATTTCATAGTGCACACTTTGGTTTGGGGGTTTTGTCTTTCGGGCATTCTGTCTCCGTTGTTTTTACCCACCTGGCTCGAAAAGCAGAGGGAGATTTGTGAGGCTCGCATGGCCGTATGGATGTTGTGTTTTTCCAGTTTGGTTAGCTTTTCTTTTCTACCAAGGTTGAGTTTTTCGTTTTTCAGGTCCCTTCGGAAAAGTTGAAGTCCGATTGCAAACGAACTTGGGGTAAGGAAGGTGCAATAGGGGTTCCCTCATATGAGCATGATTCAAATCATGGCAAAGTCATAGGTCATCTTGAGGTCAATGTTCCTTACTGCCAACTTGCCAGGGTGATTACGCAAGTTTATATACTTTGCAGTATTTTTGAACGTTTTTTTTTTTACAGCAAGGTGTTGCAATGTAAGAGAGCAATAACCCAAGCAACCAAAATGTATATCAAAAGTTTATACGGACTTCGGCACAATTCTGAACGAAAAACATACCGAGATACTTTTTGCACCAACTGTATATCAACCTTGGAATAAATTGCCCCGGGTATCCCTCCTTGTGTCCTTTTTTGCATTAATCGAACTCCGGGGGTTATCCTCGAAGCCAGGTATTGTCCCTTGTGTGGTAGTTGTGCTAATCTCCAATCTGATTTCAAACTCTTGTTAGTTTGTTTTTATTTCTATGTTTTATAAATGGACTACTAGGTCTTGGGGGGGGGGGCAGCTGGACTATTAAGAGAGAGGTTTGCTTCCAGAACCATTGTAATCTGTTGTGGTATTCTGGGCTCCACCGGTCTTGTGATCGGATCGTTGGTAGCAAAAACCAATGCCAGGATTGGGGATTGTACTAGTAATACTGACTGGTAAGTGTTATGACATCAAATGGTATGTCACGATCAAAATTTTAACACAAAAACAAAATAGATTATTTTTTTTATCTTTTTTGAAATTTTACAAATAACCTTAAAAAATGTTTTTTCAAATAGTGTTGAGCCAGACCATCAAAAGTAGCCTTATTGGTATCACCTGGGGGGGGCAAGGAGGCACTGATACCAGGGTTGCCTAACATATGACGTACACAAAATTTGATGGCCATTCTGTAGGGGTAACTTAAATGAGCTAAGGGGGCCTCGCAAATAGTACACAGGGGGGCAATCAAAAGTGTCCAATGTTTTTGAATTGTCCCAAATTGTTCGTATGGACCAAGCATTTTAAGTATTTGAACCCCTGTAGAAGCTAAATTAAGCCTTTGACCGCTAAGAACGGTTTTCATTTCAGCTTATAACGCCAATAGAGGATATGATCGGGAAGATAGCACATACTTACATTTTTTTTACTACTTGTGTTGGTATGCAATTCACAACATGGAACACTTTTTTCATTTTGACCCCTGTATAATCTCTAAAATTGCGAGACCCCTAGCTCGCCTAACCCTACACAACCAAGTCCTCCACCAAAACTCATGTGTTAAATGAGAAAAATGCACTAAGTCCAGAAAGTAGCGATACGTCATCAAACAAGACTCATCTGGTCCTGAAATCGCTGGCCGTGCCATCGACAAAAAACCGCCGTATCGTGCTGCAAACCGGGTCATGGGGCTGGGGCCCGAAGGCCCTGGGTCCGAATCCCACCCGAATTTGCGACTTGTTCTGTTCCCTCCCCCCCCCTTCCCTCACAGTCCTTCATTTCCTCCTCCAGGGAAAACCAGACGTCGTTTTAGGGTTAAGCTACCCCTACAGAATTGCAATCAATACATTTTCGTGTAATCCATAAGTATACAAATATAATACTGCCATGAGAGGCCCTGGTTAAAACTATGGACCCGATGTGATATCACTAGTACTATTTTGCTGAGGGGTGCAGCCGCCTGAAGCAAAATATTAGTAACTAATTGATGTCACCAAGGGCCATAAGTTTTAATCCAGAGCCTCGCATTTAGGCAGTATATATTTGTTTTAAATATACTTTATTAATACATTCATTGTTTATTGATTGGTTGAAAGATTTAATAAAATTAAAAGATTAAACTGCCCATAAGCCTAGGCTACACGTCTTTATCTTGCATGTCTTGATGCTATTTCTATTCTCTTCGTCCTATTTCATCTCATGTACAACACTTCTCGTTTATCTTCATATAATTTTTAAAAAACGCAATGTCCAAACGTTAGAACATTACACAACAATTTCGACCAATTCCACTGAAGTTCAAGCATTTTTTAGTATTTGACCCCTGCAGAAGCTAAATTTACTTCGACCTATCATAACGGTTTTCAGCTTATAACTCCATAGATGGTAAGTCGTAGATAGCACAAACTTACATTTTTTCTCCTTGTGATCCTACGAACAATTTTGGTGTGCATTCACAACATTGGACCACACTTTTCAATTTTGACCCCTGCTATAATCGCTTGCGAGCCCCTATTCCTTATGCTACCCCTACAGAATGGCACTCATACATTTTCGTGTATGTCATGGTATGAGGTAAGAGAAGATATCAGTAGCTTCCCCCACAATTGCACTTTGCTTTCCAGTGGAGGTTTTGTAAGCTACTAATTGAAATCGTTAGAGATAAAACATGGCTAAATGGCATTACTGATCACAAATTTTCATTTTAAGAATTTCATCTCTAACGATTCACATGACTACCTGTACCAAAATCTCCATTGGACGCACTGATTTTGTGGAAGCTACTGATATCTTCTCTCTGTTGTTGGTACCATCGGTATAAATCTTCTTTTTGTTTGCCCCCCCCCAGGTGATACCGAGCAACTGCCTGGCTCACCCACTACAATATTTATGCCTATGTTTATGTTTTTTTCAGAAATTGTCTTTTTTAACAGAGTATGTTTCATAAATTTTTTGTCGTTTTTTTAAAAACAATACTTCCCAGAAATTTGCCGTTTTTTTATTTACAGTATTTTCAGAAATTTTTTGCGTTTTTTTTCCATACTATTTTTCAAAAATGGTTGCACTTTTTAACAATATTTTCAGAATTTTTGCATTTTTTTTTTAAAATAATATTTTCAGAATTTTTCCGTTTTTATACAATAATTTTTCAGACATTTTGAGTTTTTTTTAAACAGTATTTCCAGAAATTTTGCGTTTTTATACATTTTTTCAGAAATTTGGCGTTTTTTTTACGGTGTATTTTCAAAAGATTTTTTTACAAAACAAGTGCGCCAGGATTTGGGATTGTTACTAGTAATACGGACTGGTAGTGTTATTATGATCAAATGGATGTCCAAATCAAAGTTTTACCAAAAACAAAATAATAAAGGGGGGGCCCCCTAAGACCATGTCACTGGTGATAACAACAAATAAACCTAAAAAACATGTATTTTTTAATATGGTTTAGCCAGACATCAAAGTAGCCTTATTGGTATCAATCCTGGGGGGGGGGGTGGGGGGGGGGGGGGGGGGGGGGGGGGTGGGGCGGCAAAGAGGCATGATACCAGGGTTTCCTAACACTATGACGTACACAAAATGAATGATGGCCATTCTGTAGAAGGGTAGCTTAAGCGAGCCAGGGGCTCGCAAAAGATTATACAGGGGAAGAATGCGATAGGTGGGGGGTGTTGGGGTGGCGTCACGGGGTGTTTTGTGATATTGCAATAGATACCACATTGTTCCGTATACACAAGGGATTTAAAAAATGTATAGTTATAGTCAATATTTGATGGCTAATTATTTTTTAATGTTTTTTTCTAAAAACAGTAATTACAAATTGAAATTTTTCTTTATTTTTTAATTTTGATTTTTGTTTACAGTATTTTTAGAAATTTCGTTCGTCGTCGTCCGCGTTTTTTAACACCAATATGTTTTCAAATTTTTGCGGGTTTTTTTTACGTGTTTCCAGAAATTTGGCGTTTTTTAATAAAATCTTTCAGAAATTTGGCGTTTTTTTTTTTTTTTACAAGTAATTTCAAAAGATTTTTTTTTACAAAACAGTTGGCAGGATTTGGGATTGTACTAGTAATACCGGTAGTTGCAAAGGCATCACATGGAATATCCTTTAAATGAGACCTTCTACACAAACGATCTGAAATATTATATAATAACGCATTGTTTGTCTTTATTTTGTTGAATAAAAGGATCGCTTGAAGAATTTTTGAATTCGCAAAAATATACATGGGTGATCACAACCATGCAAAAGAATTTCTAAAAATTTTACAGAAGTCCTTACCTTTCAAAATGTAAATGTTGTTACTCTAATTTACTGCACTTCGTAGAAAATTAAAAAAAAAAAACCCGCCCAAAAACAAAATTAAATGCATTTTACTCAGTACTTTTTGGGTAAATTGGATTGAAGTGAGAAATGAAATCTCAAAAAATCTTTACAACTTGATTTCTCGATTGTTAAATCCATATGCACGAAGGTCATTTTTTTATTTTCAGTCATGATCGATTGATAAATAACGTCATCAGGGAGAAAGGTTAAAAATGCCTCGTCTCCAGGGACCACAGATTTTACCTTAAGTGGCCCAAAAATGTTTTGTATCCAAAAGAGGCTGCTATTTTTCCTCTCTCATTACCCTGTGGAAATCTTAGGGCTAAAAGATGTTTAGTTTCGATGTTATCATAAAATCTGTCCCATTTTGGTCGACCAATATAAAATTTACACAGTCCTCTTAGGGGATTACAAAATCACATTTCGTCGTCCTGATGCAAGACCAACGTAGGTGCAGCTTCGGGGGCCCTAACCTGGACTAAATTTTGGAGGTAGGACATTTTTGTGTTTCTATTGGATTCTATAGGTGTTGTGTCCATAATTATAGCAGGTATTACAATAGGAAATGTATTTGTATGACATAAATGAAATAATTTCTACTTGACAAACATAATTAAATATTTATTTACAAAAGAAGATAACGTAAGTGAAATCAGTATTTTCTAGTTAGTGCAAGACCAACGTAAGTGCCACTTACGTTGGTCTTGCATTGAAAAAATGTTTAATGCAAGACCAACGTAAGTGGCACTTACGTTGTTCTTGCACTGAAAAAATATTTAATGCAAGACCAACGTAAGTGGCACTTACGTTGGTCTTGCACTGAAAAGGTGTACAAATGCTTAATGCAAGACTAACGTAAGTGCCACTTACGTTGGTCTTGCACTGAAAAAAATGTATAACGCAAGACCAACGTAAGTGGCACTTACGTTGGTCTTGCACTGAAAAGGGACAAATATGTTTAATGCAAGACCAACGTAAGTGCCACTTACGTTGGTCTTGCACTGAAAAGGGGCAAAATTGCTCAATGCAAGACCAACGTAAGTGCCACTTACGTTGGTCTTGCATTAAGCGGAAAAAAGCGAATTGCACATACGTTATATTCTTTTCCTAATTAAAATTGTTTTAATCACTACATATCTTCACACATAGTTTAAATTATGCGCGAATACCTCCTCTTTCAAAATTCACCAAAAACTCAATTTCGACAAAAATGTCACTTACGTTGGTCTTGCATTCAGCCGACGATTTAGACTTTTATAGACTTAAATCGGGTCATCCCCCTTTAACTGTTGTGTGATGTTTTTGCACATTAAATGTGTAACACTTCAGTGTACATTTTTGTAACAGGTTAAGGAGCCTAACTTTTTCAGAAAAAATGCACATTTGTCAGGAGGACTTATTTATTTTGAATTGTATATTTAGGTCTATATGACAGGATTTCCGTGATATTTGTTTAATTTTTTTTACAGGGGTAGTAAGTCTTGCATGTCCCTGTCACACATCCGTTGACATGTACATGTATCAGTTGTCATAAATGCTTGAATATAAATGAATATAAATATTTAAATAAATATATAAAAATAAATAAAGTAATAAAGTAAATATAAAGCGCAACCTTGTCCTAGCGATGCCGCATTGAAATTGAAATTTCGCCGTCGACCGGCGTGTGAGATTGTTTAAGTGTTCAGCCACTCAGAGGCCCTACGTAGTTACCTTGGCATCCAGGACGATATTTTCCACATTGTTCAAAACTTCTAATATGGTATTTGACACGAATAATAATAATAATAATACAACCATTATTATATAGCGCATTACACACACAAAGTCTCAATGCTCACTGATTGCCGGTTATTATTACGCTGCCATCAGGAAATCGTCACAATCATTTCTCTTCATCTTAGTGGCAGCTGGCTAAGCACACAACCCTATAAACACTTAGATTGTAATATCACCCATAACAGCTCCCTAATTGTCGTTTGGGTCGACGAGGTAATTGAAACTAAGTAATGGTCACAAGTCCTGCGCTTTTTCACTAGACCACAAGCGCTCTCATCGTTCGGGAATATTGAGTAAATTAAACTCAAAGTATAGGTTAGAAAAGCCACCCCAATCTTTTAGAATTTTGATGTTTAAGGTGCGTTGTCATTGGCTGGATTTTTTTTCCAGAAAACATTAAATTTATCCTAGTAGATATTCTGATAGTTTTGACTCGTATGGCCAATGATAATATTTTTACAAGCTCATTATTTCTCAACCATTTTCAATCACTTCACCAACTTTGTCGTAATTACTTTTTAGTTTTTGCTCTCTCCTTCCACAGGCACCCCTTTCAGATTGGCATTTGTAATCACTCTATCAGCGTTAGGAGAGTACTTTGATAAGTATTACGCAGCTGCTAATAGCATAGCATTGCTTGGCTCGTCCACTGGTGTCATGATATTTGCGCCATTAACACAATTCCTAATTTTCTCGTACGGTTGGCGAGGGAGCCATGTTTATTTTTTGGAGAATTTTGCTCCCAGTAATTGCAAGTGGGGCAATAATGAAACCGGTTCAAGACAGATTGAGGCTTCGGACGTTACAAACGCAGATGGTGATGTAAAACGAATACAATACAACGGGGATGATACTGCCATGGCAGATGACGAAGGAGAAGAACCGACCTAAGACACCCCTTTTTGGAGAAAAATGAGAAACGGAAGACATGTTTGGTCTCCGACTTTTGCGTGAGCCACGTTTTTCCTTGTTTTGTTTGTTAGCCACATTTTGTAGATAATTTGTACGTCTGGACAGGATGGGTCGTGTCACTCTTGTTCCCCCACTCTAAAGCCAAAGGATTGACACCATACCTGGCAACATCCCCTTGCTTCGATTGGTGGTGGGAAGCGTGATAGGAAAAATTGTAATTCCTTTACTCTTGATCGCAAAATAATGCAGGCAAGAACAGTATTTATGGATTGGTTTTATAGTTTGTGGGATTTCTTTAATCGCTGACACGCTCTTTGATAACTAAACTACGGCAATGCTTGCCTTCTTAACATCTATATTTGGTATAACTGGCAGGGACAAATATATAGTCATTTTCGTACTTGGTGACAGAAGTTTCATGGTCCACTTAACTTGCCAAAACGTGCCATGGGTGTTCCATTGTTTCAGAATTGCCAAGAATAACTAGCAGATTCTCGTTGTAAATTAGGACATATGTTTCAAATGGCAACTTTGAGCATGTTTCTTTCACATTTAAAAACACGCACAGAGGAAATCCAATAATTCATATCAAAGTCCAAGCTAAAATTTAAAGCTTAAAGCATAGTTACGAAAAGCACACAAGATGCTCTATAGTCGCAACTCTAGTATATGGGCAGATTGATGAGCGCGGAGTAATTGCCTCAATTTACTGATTGCCTTTTATTATACGCTGCCATCAGGAAATCGTCACAAGATTTCTCTTCATCTTATGGCACTGGCTAAGCACACAACCCTATAAACACTGTACGATTTGTAATAATCCCCATACAGCTCCCTAATGGGTCCGTTGGGTCGACGAGGTAATTGAAACTAAGTAATGTTCCAAGGTCCTGCTCTTTTTTCACAACTAGACCACGAATCGCTTCTCAATCGTTCTGGGAATATTGAGTAAATTAAACTCAAAGTATAATGTTAGAAAGCCCCCCCAATCTTTTAGAATTTTGATGTTTAAGGTGGCGTTGTCATTGGCTGGATTTTTTTTCCATAAAACATTAACTTTATCCTAGTTAGATTTCTGAAGTTTTGTGACTCGTATGTCCAATGATAAATTTTTACCAGCTTCATTATTTCTCAACAACCATTTTCATCCTTCACCAACTTTTGTCCGTATTACTTTTTATTTTTGCCATCTCTCCTTCCACAGGCACCCCTTTCAGATTGGCATTTGTAATCACTCTAATCGCGTTAGGAGAGTACTTTGATAAGTATTACGCAGCTGCTAATAGCATAGCATTGCTTGGCTCGTCCACTGGTGTCATGATATTTTCGCCATTAACACACTTCCTAATTTTTTCTCGTACGGTTGGGTCGGGAGCCATGTTTATTTTGTGGAGGAATTTGCTCCCGTATTGCAAGTGGGGCAACTAATGAACCGGTTTCAAGACATTGAGGGGCTTCGTTGGACTTTACAAACGCAGATGAGCTGTAAACGAATACACGTATGATACTGACATGGCAGATGACGAAGGAGAGAACCATACATGAAGACAACCCCTTTTTGAGAAAATGAAGAAACGGAAGACATGTTTGGTCTCCGACTCTGCGTGAGCCACGTTCCTTCCCCCTCCTTGTTTTTTGGTTAGCCACATTTTGGTAGATTTGTAACGTCTGACAGGATGGGTCCGTGTTCTGCTTGTTCCCCCATCTAAAGCCAAGGATTGAACACCTATACAGGCAAACTCCCTTGCTTCGGATTTGGTGGATGAGGAAGCGGATAGGAAAAAGTTGTAATTCTTTACCCTCATTGATAGGCAAAATTAATGCAGGCAAGCACAGTTTTAATGGATGGTTTTATAGTTTGTGGGATTTCTTTATCGCTGACACGCTTTCTTTGATACTACTAATGCTTTGCCTTCTTAACATCTATATTTGGTATAACTGAACTGCCGGGACAAATATAAAGTCATTTTCGTATTGGTGAAAGAAGTTTCTGGTCCCCTGAACTTGGCCAAAACGATGCCATGGGTGTTCATTGTTTTCCATCAGGAATTGGCAAGAATACTAGCAGGATTCTCAGTTGGGTAAGTATGACATAGTTTCCAAATGGCAACTTTTGAGCATGTTTCTATTTCCGCATTTAAAAAAAACTCAAGAGGCAATAAAATAATATCATATCAAGTACAAGCTAAAATTTAAAAGCTAAAGCCATTCGTTTACGAAACAACACAGAATGCTCTATAGTCGCCAACCTCTAGTACAGTGGGGCAGATGATGAGCCCGGAGTAAATTGCCTCAATTTACGTCCCACAGTGCCACTTAGTTTAACTAAATAAAAACTCTCAGTCTTCCAAGTCCAATCATAACCCTTCCATCCATTTTCCTCAAATAACTCGTGCTTTTCAGATAATTTTCAAGCGGTTTTCCCGCCATTTTTTTACCTTAACGGTAGCCACTTAGTGGTGTATAACCTGTAGGCACACATGCGTATTGTGCCGTGTACGTTGTGAATCTATCGTAGTATATACAAACTATGTATAAATACCAATACGAGTACCAAGGTTGCCTTTTGTTTCTTAATAACCCCTTAAAAATTGGAAATGACACAGTACATTTCGAGAACAGACAAGTAAGTGTACAGTACAAATAACCTTTTCTAAGACCATTCCAAGAGCACAATTGGAACAGAAACTAGTCATTTCGGATACATTGTTCTGGTAAATGTACTCTTAATATGCGCGAGGATACATTTCAACACTTTAAGTACACTCTTGAGTACGTTTCTAATTTCGGTAGAAAAAATGTTACAGTGTTCCGCTTTTATATAGAAATTCCTAAGGTAAACAATCTGGTACCTTTGAGCACTTTATATAAGTGCCTCAAATTACTTGAATTACTCAGAAGTATTCAAATTCTTCTGCAACTAAAGAATAAGTGTCTACAATTACGCTTTGAGTACAATAATCCAAATGCACTCAGATTTTTACAGGATAATAACCTTGATTAAAAGAAATCAATTTCACTTAAATTTTAAGGTATACTCACCGAAATTAAACCACCACCATTAACGGGCAGCAAATCAAACAACGGATCCTGTTTCCTACATGTCCCCTTGAGCTGTTATAGGTCCGTGTGCC
>JAMKCH010003804.1:0-36375 GCA_023653785.1 Ophioderma brevispina
GTTAGTCTGACAGAAAATCAGTAACACACCACACACACCTGATACAATTAAAACCCTGTTCAAGTTCTTGACAGATATAATTAAAATGATTTGTTTCTTGTGATGGGAGAGCTTGTTTTTAATGGGGATTGGCTTGATTTTTGTATAACACGGTTTTACAATCTCGTAGAATTGCTTTCACTCCAAAACCCCATCTGTAAGTCAATGTTTACCTGTTTTGACATGAGAGCTAAAAACGTATTTTGTAGAAGCCCCCTAGTAGGCTGCGTAACCATTACTATTGGTTGACTCGAAAGGGAGTACATTTTTGCTCATACTTACAAACAAACATCCCGTTATCTTCCTAAGATTTCACAGGAATAAATGAAAACACTAGTAAATAGAACTTTTATTGCATTCAACCTTCTCATCAAACCTCACTGGTGGATTTTTAAATAATCATGCATGCATGTCTTGTTTGTTATTATTTCTTTTATTATTTATTGTTGATCACAATAAAGATACTTTTCAGCTATTTGCTAAGTCAGTGTTTGCATTTCTGGAACAAGTAGATTTCTTCCTAACAACCCTACAAGCGATAGACCCAAAGCAGCCTAATAAGGGCAAAATCAGATATTTCAGTCATTATTGTCCGTACGGTCACTTCCTACAACACGTAACACCACGTATCCAGACCTGGTTTTTTGAAAGCACCCCGAAGATACGCCACTGTGTAAGTGAATTGAGATTCTATCTTTGAGCACCCTGTTTTTTTTCTTGCTTTTCTGTCAATTTTTTTCAGTTGGAAAAAATAACTTTTGAGATTCTACTGTCACATGCTTCACTTAAGCCATTCTTCCTGCATAATTTCAATATTTTGACTCTTTCATGTGTATCACTGATATTGTATTTATTTAAAGGTTGCATTTTCATGTCTCTTAGCGCTCAATATTTGGTTTAGGTTCACTAATATGTGCCGATAAAAGGTTATTTTCCAAAATTTCAGTTTGATTATGACAATTGGCATGAGCAAAAGGTTTGATCACGCAAGCCCCATAGGCCCACTGTTTTTTACAATTCTGTCTGTTCGGACAGAAAATACAAAATCATGATTTCTTCAGAGCAAATCACATTGGCATGTAGATAGGCACACCTACATATCGGTTCAGATGAATATAAAAACTCATTTTTTGAGGGGATACTGTGGATCAGAAATGCCCCGCTAATATAATTATGGTTGGGAATGCTATTGCATCTAATAAGAATCTTTGAGGAGTCAATCTTACAATGTTTTAATTTTTTTAACTACGTGTGGATTTCAGTTCGCAAGCACACTTACACTATAGCTCAATCTGCACTTTTAATTAATTGACTTCTCTCGTTAATGGTAAAATGTTTCGAATCCCTGTGGGCTAAATTGTGCTTGGCTTGGAATCTAAATTTAGCATGGCATTTCATTGCAGCAACTTACTTGGCATTCTCAGGTTTAAAGTTAATTCTGTTGGTTAAATTCTGAAAATGTGTTGGGGCTAATTGACATGGCGGTGAATTGGGGTTCCAAGATTACCTATGCCGGAATAGAAAATGTAATACAAGGATGCTAAATCATTCCAGGATTGATCAAATTGAATACCAAATGTCACTCAGCATGTGAATTTCGAAAATATTCATTGCATAGTACTAATTTTAGAAATAAAACAACTAGAGGATTCAACATAATTGATACAGTACACTTTCATGCAATGCTTAAAACAAAACATGCAGAGTAACTCCTTCAAATTAAAAAAAAAATAAGAATTTTGAATATGTAAAGGTGCATTTTGTGATTTTGACAACTTCGTTTTTGCTTGTGATTTAAACTAACGATAGAAATATTCAATTATTTTCCAAAAATCTTCAATTTTGTAGGCAACTTTATTCTGCATTGGATCCCACCCACCTTGATGAATTCTACATCTTAGTACAAATCATTATCTGTACTGATAAATACCTCTCTTGTATTACCAGTGATTTTGGATTCATTACCTCCAGTATCCGTACCTCATGTCATGGTATGGATTTTATTTCAAATGGAATCACACACGGGTTAAAATCTAAGGGGAAATGTTGGATTTCACCATTGAATGGTGTATACAGAAAGGAACCACTTAGCGACAGACGGAAGGAAAAGACCACAAACACAAGATTGTGGAGTACTAGCCATGTAAAGACCAGCAGTGATTGACATTCGCAATCCAGGTGCGATGACACGGACAATTTCAATAGGCACTGAAAATAACGCCAGTTGCTGATTTGAGACAAGTTCAGCAATCTGAAACCGGCCGCCGCAATTAAGTTCAAAGGCGATTATAAAACGGCACCGGGTAAGATGGTCCCTTTGATCCTTTATAGAATTTAATGAAATCAGTATTCACCGCATAACGCCAGACAAGTTTGCATTAGGCCACTGCACAATGCGAGTGCTAACTTGAGATGATAATTTATTTTAATTACCTGCATCCTTTATCCTAGAGTAATCCAATAATATTCGCCACATACCGTAGTCAAGTTTACAGTAGGCTCTGCAATGCTCGAGTGCTTAACTTGAGTAATTAATTTTAATTAATTTTAATTAAACCTGCATCCGTTTATCTAGAAAAATTAATCAAAATCAATTCGCCGGCCTCTTTCATTCCCCTAACAAAAAACCCAAGAAATACACCACATCAGCCAGGGGAGGGATGGGTGGGATGGACGAATTTGTCCAAGAACGCAGGCGTCAATCATAGCTAGAAGTGAGGGGACTCGAAGCGACGAGACCACCATGCGACCAAGCCACCAGGAGGTTGGAATTGACCACAATAGGGAAAGGCACCTTCCACACTGTCTCTAAATCAGATTAGCGTCCCAGCTCCGTATCTTTATTAGCGGCAGACGGAAGGAAAGACCAAACACAAGATGTGGAGTAATTAGCCATGGTAAAGCCCAGCATTTATTGACAATTCGCATCCGGTTGCCGTGACACGGACAATAGTTCATAGGCACTTGAAAATGAACGGCAGTGCTGATTTGGACTAAGTTCATCAATCCTGAAACTGGCGCCGCAATTACGTCAAGCGCATTCTAAAACGGCACCGTGTACGCTGGTCCCGTTACCTTTATAGAATTTACATGCAATCAGTATCACCGCATAACGCCAGACAAGTTTGCATTAGGCACTGCAACAACGCCGAGTGCCTAATACTTGAGATTGATAATTATTTTAATTAACCTTGCATTCCTTTTATCCTAGAATTATCAAATAATATCGCCACATACAGTAGGCAAGTTTACAGTAGGCACTGCACTGCTCGAGTGCTAACTTGAGCTAATTAATTTTAATTAATTTTATTACCTTGCCATCCTTTTATCTAGAATTAATCAAAATAATATTCGCCGCCTCTGTTCATTCACCCCTACAAAAAACCCAGAAAAAAACACCCGCGGGCGCAACCGGATGGGGTTCCACAACAATACCGGCCGCCATTCCACGGAATGAAATTTACCCCCTTTCATGACGGGACCAGGGAAGTAAAGAAACATGAAAGTGGTTAGGCTAGGGCCCACCCAGATAATTATTTTTGCACCCAGTAAATTCAGCCTGACCAATGTCCCAAACTGATCCCCAATTAAACTCTGGTCAACGGTATACTGCCGACTTTAAATTATATTTATAAGTTGAAATGGGTCAAACCAAAACAAATTAAAAACGAGTACTGGATAAACTACATGGAAAGAAAGGGGACAAGATGATTCAGCTTTGAGCCAAGTGCAACGCGAAATTGGATGATGACAAATATTATTTGTCGCCCACGCTATACTAAAATTTAGTTAGGATATTGCTAATTATGTGGGCATGCTTATATCTGTTAATGCATCATTGTAGTGCAATGTATGCTTTTCACTATGGCCTGTCATCAATGAACATTTTGACATAGGAAAGTGTGCCCCAAAGGTCCTTGGAGACACATTAGCCATTCACTTTCCCAGTATACTGCTCATTGTGTATTCGATCTTTGGACGTTGTCATAATATTATCTGCATGTACCATTTACCGTGCAGCTATCGGGACAAGTAAATTCAAATAACTATTTTTAATCTTATTGTATTCGTAAGGAGGGTGGTGTGTGAGTATGTGTGCAAATGGTGAGGGCAGGAGTGTGTGGGGTCTCCCGTGAGTGTGTGCATGAGTGTGTCATGTGTTTGGATGTGGTGTGTGAAGGAATGCGAGGTGTGTGGGATGTGTTAGTGTTGTGTTATATAGGTATAGATGCAAATGATGTGTCTTGATGTAGACATGTGTATGCATATTTGGGGCGTGTTAATTATGTCGTGTATGCTTTTTTCTTATGATATTTTTGAGAGGATGCTTTTTTAAAATTTAGCATTAATGGTAAGTTAATGATTGATGTGCCAGAACTGTCTGTTTTTTGTTCATGCTACCAATTCACCTTATTGGCTGCTTGTGACATAATGTACGCAATCAACCTATAAAAATAACTATTATTTAGGTTAAAATTAAAGTACGATATAAGAAAAGTTCACACATGATAATGAAGCTTTAGTAGTTTACAATGTTTAGACAAAAGCTATATGAAATTGGCAATTATAAATCCAAACCACAAAACAACTAGTAAAAGGTGTTACCGCACCCAGAAATACCTAAACATCAACTTTTAAAAATCCCTTCTGTATTGATGTTAAACAGAACTGATTGGTACACGGAATTTGGAATGTCCAACATAAATAGGACCAAATGACGTTCAACCCATCTAAAAAAACCTTAAAGCGGCACTGGCAATTTCCAGAAAATATGAAATTCATCAATTTGATTGACAAATGTAGTTAGGCCATTGGACGAATAGGATGTCTTTACCACCAACAACTAAACATACCCAAGGCAGACGGGGACTTAATAAGAGGCTAAGACACCCAGGTAATGTGTAGGCAACTTTTAAGTTTTTGTAACCATTAATCAAATAACCTTGTGCTTATTTCATGAATATCATAGACCATACTCATTGATATAAAACCACAAAGGTCACCAGGACTGGTCAAACAAGGTGCATGCCGTGATAATCACCCTTTGGCGTGTGTTTACTTGTGTTACACGCCATTTCTGGTGCGTTTGCTGAATTCATTTAATACAAAAATCGTTCTGCTTACCCATGAGCGCGCTGATTTGGGCTTAATAATTTCAGGTGAGGGACTATGTATATAAAAGTAAAACCATGCAAAAATATCAATTTGGAAATCTAGAGGGCGCATATTTAAATTGTGCCAGTGTACCTTTAAATAGTCCAAAACCTAACCAAATTAAGAATAAAACTTCGCAAGAATGGTAATTTTGACAGCGAGAAGATACGTTAATAACACATATAACAATAATAAGTCACATGTGTGATTTTGATGGGAGTTCTGTTTCAATTAATCTTGTCGGAAACCTGGAAGGATGGTTAACGTGATAAGCAAAGGAAATTGCAAACCCACAAACTGCATTATGACAAAAAGGTTTATCTGATTGGGGAATCCATAATACAGCTTTGTAAAAGCGTGCCAGGTTAACCCATGTCGCCAGTGGGTTATAATGCAGAAACCCTATTGTGGGAAATATGGAAGTAAGTTTTCCCACCCAGCAAATTCAGTTTGTTTGGCATACTTTCGGGTCAATTAATTAACTATGCACCCCAGAAATAATCTCATTATCCACACTTAAACCATAAACCTAGTAAAAATCTATTTTACTACCACTATGGGCTCACATGGAGCGGTCGCTGTCGTCCCTGTGGCTCATTGACTTACCCTGGCTGTAAGGTGAGCTGTACTGTCCATTTGCAAGGCTCAACCAAGTGCTACAGACACGGCGCGCTCACGGTGTATTCGTCAGTATAGTGTCTTGAAAGTGTCATCGTGTTGCCAACTATTTGCATGATTGGCAAGGCTTCGCCATTCGGTACCGTGGCATCCTTCGCATGAGCGGCGGTGTGAGCACCAGTTGGTACAGTTAGTTTCGAGATTATACTTTTCCCACTTTATTACAACTGGCGTGCTCCGGCGAGTGACACTCTGAAACTAAAACGTCGTGAATAGGAAATTCATATCCATTTTAACTAGCCCTCACTGAAACAAGTGGAATGAAACAATGAGAGGAAACCTGAACATGCCCCAATAAAGGGGGCCCCATAAAAGAGGATTAGGAAACACCTGGATGCAACAAAATTAAACATCCATGCACAGAGAGGCAATTAAAATGGAGACTTTTTCCCAATTCAAGACCGCTTTCAGGTTTATATTGGTAGCGGATGACGCGTTTCCTTCTGTTGCTTGCTGTGTACACTGTCGGCTCCTTGAACGTCCCCCGTACCAGGGTGCACGCCCTTGGCTGCCTCCTCAGTACCGCTAAGTGGTTTTCTTCACCTGTCCTGAGCGCCCTGTTTTCCTCTTCTGAATTTCTGCATGGTACCTATGAATAAAATATGCGCATTAGTATATCTGGAATAACGTTCACCTTAAAACCAAGCACTGGTACATTTTCACAATTATGGAAATTCCTTCAATTTGCTCACAGATGATAGTCAAGGTCATCGGCAGAATAGAGCTACATTTTTAAACATAAATGACATACATCAAAACCAAAGATAGAGACGTTGAAAGAGGTAAAGACAACCAGGTAATTTGTAGGCTAACTTTAAAGTTGCCATAACGTGAAACAAAAGTAATGTACATGAATATAATAGACACGTACCCATTCTTCGGTCACGTTTGAGACCAAATGGTAAAGTTGATTTCAACCCAATGCTGTTTGCCAGTAATCTATGATTACCTTGGTATAATGAGGCAAACCTTCTTGAGTAAACTAAGCAAGATCGGTTATTTTGCCATCGGGGCAAATAAAGTGCGGTAACGTTTGGAAGCTCGACAAGTAGGAGTTTTTTAGACCTTTAAAATACAACAGCAACATTCTGTGATTATTTAAGTACTAACTTCATGGAAAGTACATTGGTACTTCGCCATTACAACACTTGTTGGTAATTTTTTAAAAGTAACAGCAAACTTTACATGGTAATCAAAAATTGAATCGCAAGTACGGTCATGGCGCCGTGCACATGAGGTTTACGCGTTTGAATCATCATAGATGCTTATAACACAAAGTGGTGGGGGCCATTGTAATGTGCACCCAAAAAAACAAATTGTAATAAACTTATGTGTTCCCATAATTCCCAACTATTCCAACCATACATTACAATGACATAAGTAATAATGGAAAGAGCAATGTTACTCCTAGTAGCAGAATACTTTTTTGAAATAGTGCAAGTCTGTTAAAATTTGGCAACCTCGTGTCCCAAAACTTTAAAGGGACACAAAATGGACATCCAGTTTAAGCCAGCTTTATATAAAATGGTGAGTGCCGGTCAGTGGTGACAGTAATCAACTCATCAATAACTTTTGCAAGAAGAAAGAACTAAACCATTTATGTGCGTATAACGGAGGAATTATTAAAAACGGGCTGGACTTTGGACGTGAAATAGGAACATCTAACTTGCTCATGCGTCAGAAATGGAAAGGTTAATTATTATGTATTTAAGTGATATAATTCAAATAGAGATTGATTAATGGGTAGAACTTTTCAGAGAGGTAAAATGTCATGTACACAATTAATTTAAAAAGTTAAAAAAAGCGCGCCAAAATGATTATGAAAAAATTATTGCAAAAAATGGAAATGATTTACCAAATCAGACACATTAAATTTAAACGGAAACAATGGGAGAAATGTGCACATTTCAAAATGTCAACAAAGCACACGATATACAATTCTTGAAGAGAAAGAACATGAACCTATATGTGTGAGAGCATTGAGAACGTGCATTACATGACTGTCCAGAACGTTATCAAACGTGGCTTGATATTTGGAAATTTAAAATAAACCAACAGAATAAACTAATGACATTGGTCAATTAAAGTTTAACATTTTATATAACTGAATCCATGACGTATTACACTAGTTTAAATAAACAAGTGTGAGAGTGCAATGAATAGGCAAAATTATTGTCACTTCTTTATGAAGGACAGTAACAGAATGAAAAGTATGAAAACAAAACTGGCAAGAATTAGTATTACACATCTTCCTTTGTAAGTGACATTGGACATGCGATAGCTAATTTCTGAATATCAATGTTCACAAACCAGAATATATTCTGCTTATTATTTGATTATGTTGCAGTTCTATCAATCTTATAATGTAGAAGCCTTATAATGTTACAAATAAGTGGACGCCTTTACATTTAGTAATTTACAAATGAAAGAGATAATTTAAATATCAAATATTACGGTACAAACAAGTGGTAAAATAACATTACAACGAGAGAAACTGGCAAAACGTATTGTTTTGCTTAATTGTTGGTAAATTGGATCTAAAGTGGTAACCATGTTATCTGTATGTTTTTGTCACCTTATATAAGTAAGTTTGCCTTTTATGAATAACATTACCTATAGCTATGAGGTCTTAATAGAAAAAAAAATGAAATGAGAAAAAATGACATACTAGGACAGTGGTTTTCAAGTAACTTAAAAAATTCTTGCCAATTTATTCACGTGTGTGGACATAAAAACCCCCAAAGTCAATAATTTAACAATTTCTTGGTTAATAACTGCCTATTTTCTATAAATTTGTATTTCTGCAACATAAGTTTGAAAATTGAAGTCATGCCAAAACTTAGGAAAGTTATTTCAAACCAATATACCTATACAATATAAAACTAAACATTCACAAATGGTGAAATAATCACAACATTTTAATATAAGCTTAAAACATGATTATTATGCTAATTGAGGGTGTTTGAATTTGAACATGTAGTTTAAATATCATGCAGGAAACTGGAGGAATTTATTGCCAAAGACATTTGCAATACCACCACCATTTTTTTTTTGTTTGTCAACAAAGGTTACTTTTTTGAAGAATGGCCCTAAACCCCAAAGGTCACACGCACCAGTCAAACAATGTACATGCTGGGGAAACCTTGCGTACAGGCGTTGTTATATACCACATTGATGGTTTGCTATGGTTTTTAATTTATTAAAGCGTTTATGTTTACATATTTATTTATTCGTGTTGTGTTGGTTGTCTTTATTTATTAATGCGTGTCATGTATTAGGTATTGTAACTATTACAAAGTTTTATTATTATTATTATGATTATTTATTATTTTGTTTTTTACATGTAGTTTTATCTTATTGTATTTTTTTTAATTGTATTTGTGTTTCGTTGCTGAGGTTTATTCATCAATGCGTGTAGGGAATTATGTATTTACGTATCTTCAATCTGTTTTTTTTTTAATTTTATTGTGTTGTGTTTGCATGTTTGATTATTTTTATGCATTTATGTAATACATTAATATAACCATTTATTATTTATCCTCCACTGTATGCTATTGTAATCTTATTTTCCATTAATAGTATTTTTTTTATGATTTTTATTTTATTTCTATTAGTATTTTTTTTGCTTTTAACTGTATTTTGTATCATAATATAATTCTGTTAAATATTTATCTCCATGATACTACAGGTCGACCTTCCGAGGTGCCCCCCAAAATAACCAAATTCAATGCATACAAATACCTAATTTTTATCCCACATCGTTGATTGCTCACCTTGTTTTGGTTGTTGTTATATTTATTTATTGATTGTTTATTTTTTTTTTTAATGCATGCCACTAAGCCTATGCCCATATAATGGGATGAACAGCTGCTGAAAGCTTGTAACGCTGTGTTACTCCTACGCTGCATAGCTGATTACTCGCCTACGTACTCTATTCCTGCATCACATGTTGGTTCCCATGGACTCAACTCTGTTCCTTACTTCTGTTTGGAAGATCCAATTGAGGACTCCCTCCATAGCTGGTTGCTGTCCATGATGTCGGAACTTGCCACCAATGACATATTCCAATAATACTGCTATGTAATTGTTGACTCATTTACTTTTTAGTAGTATCTTTTATATTTTCTATTGATTTTTAATCTATATATATTATTTATTTATTTTTTATTTATTTATGTATTATTTTATTTTTTGTTCTTTATTATGTTATGATTTTTTAATACTACGTTAGTACAGACTCCTCACCTCAATCCAAAACCTTCCAGGCGGCAATCATTTTGTATCCAGTCGAATTGAATAGCGACATACACCCCTGCTAATTAGATAATGCCTACCCAAAAACACATGATTAAAACGTCCCAAATGCTAGAGTTATTACAACCCCAATGTGCCACGCCTACGGGACGGCATCAGTTACCTATGCCAACACAGGGCCGCCAACTACCGGCTTTCCCCTGCCTATAGACTATATAATGTTCGACATGATCCATGGACAGAACATACGCGCGCGATCTGTGCGCTGTACTGCAATCGAAACAGTACGTCTAACGGCGGGGAAAGCGGACGAACAAGTACAGGTCCAGGGATTTACCAAATGACGAGTAGCGAATGGCCTAATACCCGGGGACACTAAGAGCCAGCAAGGAGGGCAGGTATTTCGCAGTACCCAGCCCCTGGGCGGGTACGAACAACGAAAGAACGGCGAAGCCAGTTTCCTATGCACATAGAGTGTTGCCCGCAACGCCCAATAAAAGAAAGTACCCGAGCAAAACTCCACCTTATACCGAAGAGAGAAGAAGAAGCAAGAAGAAGGTTTGAATTTTCGGGAAATAACTTAACGTCAGATGCTTTCAGTACAATAGAAGCTACTAGAATACGGTGGGGAATTACCAAGCCAAATTTGGAGCGAATTTGTCAAAGAATGCAGGCTTTCAGCAATCAGAGTAGAAGTGAGCGGGATGAAGGACGAGCGCCACCATGCGCCGAAGCCACCCGGGGAGGTTGGACTTGACACAATAGGAAAGACAACCTTCCACACGTTCTACAATCAGATTAGCGTCAACCAGCTCGCTAATCTGTATTATATTAGCTCATTTGTAAAACTATCCAGACTGATTTGATGATGACTGCACCAATTGAATGAAATATTTTCGATTAAACTACTTAACCTGGTGTAGCATTTTCTTCTTGAAGAAAAAGAGGGACAGTCAAAACAACAACATAAGCTTGGAAAAACCTTGACTTTCGATGTAATCTCCATCAGGGAAATTTATCTGCTTATTCTCTCGCAGTCTAGTGCCTAAATATTAATATCACAAGAATTGTCATGCCAATTTGGAAATAATATCAATTGCATGAAAGCATTGGTACTTTTTTTCGTGGATGCAACACTTCAAAGTCCAAGGCTGAAGTAGTTTGTTAGATTTTGTATATTTGTGGCATGGGCGGGAAGGGACATATGATAGAGAAAGGTTGCACAAGATCACAAGTAAAAGTGACAGCAATTACTAGATTGGCACTCAGGCAAAAAAAAAAGTGTGCTTAAGTAGTAGCCCAAAAAAACCAAAAGGCGAAAAGGCAAATTGTATTTTTGTGGTCCGCCAGCTATAGGGAAACACTTAGCAAGGTCCCGTTGTGCGTGTGAGGGCGTGGATGCTACTGTGTGTGTCGTGCCTCCATGTCGCCTGTCGTTCCACCCACCCCAAATTGCTAGTTGTCTTTAAATTGACCTCAAATGAAAAGTTGAACTTCAATTGGAACCAAACTTCTGTCATAGGTACAGAGGGGATCCCTCATATGGTGCTGAGGTCAAAGGTCATGTGCCAGGGTCAAAGGTATCATGGGGCGGCCTCACTGTATATTCTTTGAATATAGCGAGCGCGAAAGCCGATAACCGCGAAAATTCTAGTTTACATTTATTTTTTTTTAAACAAATCCCCAAAGTAACACCAAGTGGTAAATCAAAACACCAGTTGCAAATGATAATTTATATGGTAAAGAAATGTCTTTAGTTTCTTTAGAGCAAAATATTGATCCTAGAATGAATTGTTTTATGTCCAAGCAGGGTTTTGTATATAACAAAAAGTTGCTCATCAAGTCATCACATGAAATAATGAAATGGTGGTTAAAATGGCTCCACAATCAGAAGCCACCACCTGACTGCTATAAAAAACTTGTGTCTTTTTCGGTAGACGTTTCATTGCTCTTTGCCGTAAAGGGCTGTAAAATAGGATTATTTTTTTTTTGTTTAATGAAAGGAACATGGTAGTCTTTTCAGATTGATGCTTACAAACTGTTGAAATAATGCCAATGTGCAAATTAATCACATTAATGCAAGCCAAATTGTCACATAAAAAATGCCTCATGTTCCACCCAACATCAATATTACCTGTACAAAAAATGGGGGTTCTCACTTTTGGTTTGGGTATGTGCGGCCAGACGGTTTGACCATACATCCGAGAAAATATATCAAAAATGACAAGATTTGTAGAGGTTTTTGGGGCAAAAGCCCCCAGAAGCTGCAAGAATCTAAATGTATTTTTTCTGACAGCACTATTTTTATATTTGTGGTTTGAGGCATTCTTTATACCTGATTGACGCACTGTAAAATATACTTACAAAAACAGAAATACAACCCTTTATACCAATTTCAAGAAAAAAGGATTGACGTTATACCAACAATGCTGAAAATGGTGACCTTCTCCTGCCGCACATCCTGCTATCCACATTTCCCAATAAGAACTTAAAGTGTGAATAATCGTGAACACTAATTGCTGTTTTGTCAGTGTATCTCTAAACGTTAATTTGTGCAAGGTACTCCTATACCTTGTGTGTAAAATATAAATATTAACACATTGAAGTGTTTAAAAAGTGTTATTTGTTGCAGTGGTACAGTGGCACACTGTTCATTGGAAAAAAGGTCTCTTGTATACCCTGATGTGTATAGTCTATTTTATACAAACACATTGGAACGTGGCGCATTGTATACAATTGTCTGTGCTCATATGCAAAAGTACATGATCAGATCAGAATACATTTTGGCATAAGCTTTTTTGGAGAACTTATTAGAAAACTATCAAAAGAATCCCTTCAATATTAGAAATAAATAAATAAATTTACAAATCTCTTTCTTAAATTCCTCTGGGATTATTTTTCAGTCTAAGCAGACTGATATTAGGACCAAAATCTTTTTGATAATAACCATTTACCCCATAAGTACCAAACACAACTTTTTGTATTAACATGCAAAAATGGTTGTGAAACAATTTAAAACTACAAATGTTTCCCGCAATGGCCAAATAATAAGTATGACCACTTTATGAGATATGATGTCATAATAAGCAGTTTGTAAACAGGTCTGTTTAAAGTTCTTTGGCTACATAGCGATCATTAAAGTAAATAAATGGTCAACATTTGTTAAATAAAACACATTATACGTTGCAAATTTAAGTATTATGTAAAAGACAAACCTGGAGTGAGGGCTCCTTTACCCATCAGTGTAGTCGCTGCTCATTACTTTGGAGCATTTTAATTCAATTTGTTTCAAAGCCCTTTGTGGATTCATAACATAAGTGGAATTATGCATTTGTTTTCTTTCTCCTTTAAGTATAAAATATAGGCAAGTCTAAAAGCAACCTTTTTTCATGACCATACAACCATGTGTAGTGATTTGACCTTGGATGACCATTTAAAATGGTGAAATGCATGTGAAGCGCTCAAGAATTTGTTATTTTAACTGTAATTTGACAGTAGTATCCATCACTCTAGACAAGGTGGGGGCTCAAGTTTGGGAAAAACTGGGGGAAAAGGAAAAATGTTGGTGGGAAAATGCCCCCGTAGCACCGCCACTGTTCAAAAGACCACAAATTAGCTAGTGTAAAAATACTCTTGGATTTATAACACCCCATGCTGTTAAAATTCAATACTGTTGGGGATGACTTGATTTAGTTGTATAACATTCCCGGTCATTTCAACATTTTTAAACAATTCCAATAAATCGGGGATTCTGCAGGGGATGGGGCTATTAGTGATCAGGCCATGGACTTTTAAAAACCAAGGTTGTTGAATTTTACCCCCCTCCCCCCATGGTGTGTACCTTTTGGAACACCCCACAGTGTTAATGCTATTTTTTTCAGTGTAACATCACAAATTGCATATGTTATTGCCCCGCGCTCCCGCGCGGGGCTATAGATGTGGAGTAACTTGACAGACATGGAGTTTTTGCTGCATTGAAGCCTGAAGAGCCTTGGTCATAACAACTTTTCATGAAAATTGAAAATGATGATCAGTGCTAAAATTACATAATGGTTGTGATGAACATGGCATAAATATTAATGCAAACATAAAATAGTTTTTTTTGTAAGTAAAATGATGATACAGTGTGAGATAGAATGTATTTTCAGGGTTTTTATACAAATTTATATTGGATCTGTACAAGGTTCTATTTCCACGTGTTTAAGTGGGGTCAAATATCAGCTAGGCCAGTTGGGCGAAGTGCCAGCAGTGCCTGGTTATATCATTGCATATTCAGAAATATTGACAATTTCTTGATAGCTGACAGCAGTCACGATGGTCGAGTCGACTATTTAGGTACTACAGTAAACTTGAACAAGATATAGTGAACTTGAGTTAAGTTTACGATACCATTATTTATACCATCAGTTTTCAATAAAAGTCACATACACTAGCATTTTTTTGTTTGGAAAATGTTATTTATCTCTCAATTCTTGGCTATTTTCGGATGTTTTAAATAATTCTGTCATTGCGCGGGGCATACATTGGTGCCCAGCACCAACATGTTTCTTGTTTGAAACTGTAGTCACGGAATGCAAAGTATGCCCCCAACAGTTTGAAATTATATTACAGAATATGCTGCTGCAATTCTTTTGTAAATGATACCCAAGTCACTGAGTTTTGAAATGAACCCCTTAGGTGAGTAGAAAAGTCACTGACCCTAGACCAGTGGATGCCCGTATTCATTGAAAGCGGACAGTAACAGTGGCTTTGAGGGAAAGTCATTGTACGTAAACTGTAGCATGCATGCTAAATGTTCTTTGCCTTACTGGTGTGGTGTCGTGCGCCATCACAGTCTAACAGGCTATTCCAAAGCATGTGATTGTGTGATTACAAAACGGCCCATTACCAGCCAATGAAGTGAGCACTCTAGAGGTCATGTTAGTCTGGTATTTAGTCACAAGCGGGATAATCAATACAGTCACGCTTCACGGATGCAGGCATTCACACTCATCGCGACACGAAGACATCAATAATAAATATTAAACATCTAAGTAACACATGCTGTATCGCCTCTGTTGCATGCATTTAGCATGATTGAGTACGGGAAAAAATTTGCTATAAAGTTTGTGAATTGGAACATTGATTTCTGTGCTGCTGTCAGTACACTGACAAACGTTGACTTGGGAGATGTGCAGAATTTGGCTGGTTTAAAGTTAGGTTCACTGAGATGCAGTTGGTGCATACAAGATATTTCACACCCAAGGGCTGCCATTGTATATACTATCTTCAGAATAAAATGGACACTTAAAGGGTTACACTTATATTACTTTCGGAAACACTATAGAATTACCATTTCTAAAGCTGGTTTGTGATTGACTTAAAGAGACACTAGCACCTTTGGAAATAATGCACCCTCAAGATTTTTCAAAAATTGATATCTTTGCACGGTTGTTAAACTTTTGTATATAACAGCTCTCACCTGAAATGACAAAGCTCAAATCAGCACCCTTATGGGTAAACAGAAGAAAGGTTTTTATTCAGCAGTGGCCACTGTAACAGTTTGACATTGGAAATGACACTATAATCGTTTTTTTTTTGGGAAAAATGAAATGTTGAGCACTGAGTGACTTATAGTAGGAGGGGGGGGGGTGTGTTATTGCACAAAAGTGCAAGTATGAATTTTACCCCCAGCCCAAAAATATGGAGACAACCCTTGACATAAAACAACCTACCCTTTAAAAAATCAAATTTCAATCAATAACCCCCCCTGTACATACCCCCTAAAGATTTTCCCACTAAAAATAGTTAACCACCTGCTAAAGAAGACTGTAATTGTTGATTAGCCTTGTGCTTTTCACTGATATGCCAGTGAGCACAGTGGAAGTACAGTGAGCTCTGTGTGAAACCATTCAGGCGTCACAATTTGCAGCACTGTTTTGTCCAATATTGCCTGATTTAAAGCTCCAAATTATTGACAAAAATCACCAGTTAAACTCTTTTGGATGAATTGTAATTGTTATTACTTTGCTTTACTATAAAAAGCAGTGTACATGACAGCTGTAAGTCTGTCCATTATCTCATTATTCAGAGAGTTTATTGATAGAGATTGTTTGGCACCTAGTGTTTGGCATTGTATTTTCTAAGAAGCTTAAGTAGTAATCTGATCAATCTGATCCTCTATTCAGTTAACCAAGGTCACGGCCAATGTAGATGCCACTATGCAGGGATTTAATTAGTGTTGATTTAATTCTTTAGTTTAAAAGAATTTACTTATGTTTACCTGGATCATGCTCAGACTCGCTATTCTTGGTAACCGATGTCAGTTTGCTATACAATTGTAAGTTGTATAGCTATTTTCTAACAAATACATTAAGACAGCAAAGCTAAAATTACTTTGGCTATGCATTACTTCTTATCTTGAATACTGCTCACACTGCATACATGCGCTCCATTGCTAAATTCCTGAAAATAGATGTAATTTGTGATTAGCCTAATTTTTAAAACAACATTCCCACAAAAGCTAAAAGACATGTACCATTGGTGGGAAATAATATAACATGTCACAAATTGGCTGGAATGAATAAAATGTTTGAATTTGGTAAAAAACTAAACAGTAATTCTGAAATCAGGAATAAAATCCTGAAATCTTGGTGATAGCATGTGTGATACTTGAGGATACTTGGCAATTCAATGTATCATTCACATTGCAAGGCTTCCGAATTTGGAAACCTTATTTCAAAACTTTCAGAGGGTATGTACAGGGGGGTTAGAATCGTCTGATTTCAGTAAAATTGATTTTTTCTAGTTTAATTAGGATGTCTCCATATTTTGAGCTGGGGGTTTCAAATTTTTTTGAATTATCACACCCCCCTACTTATAGCTGCCTTCAGGCGCCTACGTAAATAGATTACACCTAAAAACACTGGGGTTACTAGGGCAGTGGTAACCAGAGTGGTCAACTATGCACACTACTCTAAAATAGTGGTCAAATTTTGACCACAAAAAGGGTCAAAGAGAAAATCATGGGGTCAAACAGCTGTGAGGTAAATGACCCCACACTGACCCCGGTGCTTTTAGTGTGTGAGATCAGCAAAGGATGAGCTGCTAGCAGGTTAAATTAAATCTTGCATTTAGTTAGGTGGAATCAATCAATATTACTGTTATTAAAAATTAATAAATCAATTAGTGCTCTAGGAGCACTATTTATTTTAATGCTCCATTAACACTAGATATTGATGATCCTAAAATGTGCATGGTGATGCATCCCTGAGTTAGCCTATATATTGTCTAGATGATACCATCAATAGATAATGCATGGCTGTATGAACTTGGCATATACATAAACACAGATCATAGCACCCACTCATAGCACTTATTGTCAGTGAGGATTGCGTTATTTAGCATTTGCAATAACTCCTTCCCGTCTGCAGTCTCATAAATTTGCAGTAATTGCATCTTTTCAACCCAAATCACCAAACTGTGTACTTTTAGCCACGACACTTCAATTTGTAACAGTCTGACAAACCATTTAAGTATGTACAGTAACCATTTGTTAAGCCTTGGAAAAAAAGTTTGTATGCAGTCAAACATGTTATGAGCCAAGTATAGCAATGTTGTAAAGAATAGATTATAAAAAGTTTGCAGTATAGAGCAAGAGCATGCCTAGAAATCTTAACCAGAGGACTGAGAGATGAGTGCCCCTGAATAGCTAATGTATGGCCAAAATAGCAGATTTTACATCTTTAGGCAAAACCTGGAAGGGGGAGTTGAGCATCTTTCCTCTCCCAGAAATGATAATGTAAAAATGACTGACCTGGCCTCTGATTCTGAGAAAAGAGGACTATGAATTATGTGGCAATTTTGCATATTTAATCATAACACAGCACCTATGTATGTATAACCATATAACGCAGCACCTATGGCTATAACCATTATAGTCTTGATTGCGCTATATATCATTTGAATGTTTAGTAGTTCACTTTCACTTATCCATCAATTATTTTGATGTGATAATATTTCAAACAACAGTCTTACTAGTGATCAACTGCTCATCTCGGAAAACTACGCCAACGAGGACTGGCGAAGCCCGAGGGTGAGCAGTGATCTAATTGGCGAAGTTTTAGTTTAAATTTACTCACTATTTCGTATCCCTACAGCTGCATTGAACTCTTATCTAAGTTTTATTCCACAGCACCAGTAGCAAATTATGTCTCTATCTGCTTTTCTGGTTAAAGAAAGTTTTCCCATGTACAACCGAATGGCACTAGAAATTCCCGTCGACTGACCCGTCTCGCATAGTCCATCTAGAAGGACCCTCGCCTCGTTCCTCCCTGTGTCCATCCCCCTGTGACCTAGCCACTCCGCGCTCGGTGGCGAGGTCAGTGGGAAAACGAGAGTCCTTCTAGATGGACTACATGGAACCAGCGTAGTTAGCCGTGACGTCAGCGTTTGTTGATCCGCACTGGAAGACATTTGAGAAGCAAATTTATTCGTCGGGTTTTGACATGAAAGAGGTAAAAAATCTGTGATTAGAGTAAATATTCGAACTCAGGATAGTCTCAGGTATTTATAGAATTCCGTTTCGAGGGCCAAATGCTTCAAATATACCCGGGGAATGGGGGATAAACTGCGATTAAAAAAATTCTCGCAGCCTATTCATTTATACGGTAATGAAATACTAAAGCATTTTGAATACACTTTTTCCCAGACCTCGCGCTGCGCGCTCGAGGTCTGGTTCTGAATGGACTAAGTCTTACACACTACAGTGGGATTAAAAATTACTTGGACAGGAGATATGCACACCTCTTGTAAGTGAAGCTACGCGGAAGTTCGGCGCATTCTTCGACCAATTCACGTCACGAAACTAGGTGCGATGTTCCTCCTGGCTCACGCGGTCCACGCTCGCGTGTGTTCGATCTGTCCAACAAATTATTAATCAGACTGTAGACTCATAATTTCAACTGTTTAAATGAGTAAGTCTTTTCTACTTGCAGTCCTATAAATTTGCAGTCACTGCACCTTTTCAGCCAACAATTAGACAGACCTTTTTAAAGGATAAAATGTACATTTTTTTCCTTTGGTATGGAAATGAAAGTTTGAATGCAGTCCATAAAGCTTTCCTGGTAATACCACTGTACAAAATTACTGTGACCAGGCCAATAAGGAGCATGTATTATTTTAGTAGTGGAGATGATTCTGAGAATAAAAAGCTATTTTTTTACCCTAGAGGGTGGTAGATGCATAGAGCAGTATGTGCACAAATTGTAATTTTATTAAATATGGAACAGCTGATCAGTTCGATATATGCTACAGAAAAGTATTCTTCAATAGGAATGAGTTTCTATACACCTGTTTTGGTCACTATAGACTTTGATTTTTTACCTTTCAGTTTGCGAAAGGTCCAATTGGGCTTTCATACCGAATGGGACATGCTTCTTTCCCGAACTGATAAACACATACACACACAAAGTCTGACCACAAACTAGGGGTGTAATAGATGTGGCATATCACCACCCCGGAGGGACATGTGGGAGTCTAGGCCCACACTACCTGCTGCCCACTGTGCGACAACCCCCAGAAGCACACGTAGCTGGGGTGACTTGACCCAGTCTCCTACACGAAATACCAAACCGATATCTGAAAGCGTTGAGTCCAGCCAGTTACCATGAGACCGGACATGACCTCCCATAGTTATGTGCCAATTAGCCGAAATGGGGGGGGGGTGTTACATAATCATCTGTCCGCCTTACCAACCAAAACATGACATATAGGGAAGACCACCTGAGGTACTTCCTGAGGTGCTGCCAGTGTCCTGTTGTTATACCAAGGTTCAAAGGTCACCAGATAGAATGAATTCCCTGTGGGCATGGCCAACAAATGGAAAATTGCAACAAACACACTTTCTGAGTAAAAGATATCCCAATCAACACGGGAACCCCAACCTGGCACTCCAAGGGAACAATTATCATTTTTTGAGACAAGCTGTAAAAAATGGGGAGTGGGGAGTTTCCATAACCTGACCCATCTGACACACTTTTTTCTGACACATTTCTGAATTAGGAAACCCTTCATGGAATAAAGCACATGTTTATTCTGTTACGGTTTCCGAATTCATAAGTGTGTCAGAAAAAAGTGTGCCAGATGGGTCAGGTTACGGAAACTAACCTTATTAGCACATGCATGCTTGTTCAAAATGGCAAAACCTGAATTTTATAATTAATTTGACTATATTGTCAAGAAAGTCACTGACATTGCCATTAATAGGAAAGAATTTTGTTTTGTGCCACCACCCTATAAATTAAGCAGCCTCAACAGAATGCTGAAGAATGTGGTGGAAGAAATACTGATTCATCCCCTTTAAAATCAAGACAATGATAATATGCAATTTCTAAAGTGGGCGATATAGATTAATTGCATGAAAGAATCATGAGCAAAATATCTGCATAATTATATTTTTGACTTAGAATAGCATTGCTGCCCAAATCCTGCCACATAGTTCTAGATTGGCAAATCACAAACAATACTGGCACACAAAAGCATTGTGCGAAATGGCCAAGTGAGCACATGTAAATATAGAAATCAACACACACCAGGGAATTGAGTAGGATTTTCACAACACCTCCTTCCAATTGGCGCATTCTACCCACCGAGGTATTATCCAGCCCGCATCTCTCGCACCTTCACTCCATTAATGCTCCTCTTGTGTAACATTACTTCCATCCATAATTGATCAAGAGAGGTGTGCTTGCTGTAAATCCTAACAAATAGCTTTAACGCTTTGCGCTTCTCAACCCATGATCCACACGGCTAGCCGCCCAGACAAGTTTTTAAGTAGGTCACATTTATTTGTCTTAAAGGGGCTAGCTACGTACAGATAATTCAGATCAATTTGCAATTCAATTGAAAGGGCAAAGAACAGTGAAAACAAGGATGTTGTACTGATTAAAGAATGAGCTCAGCAAACTTGCAAAAACAATTTGAATGTTTACATTATATGAAAATTGCAGAAGTTAAAATGCATTGTTTTGACTGGTTGTTAGCTGGTTGCACTGACATCACTGCCATCATATTTCATTGTGCATCTGGCATGCTTTTTTGCAGATGTTGCAAAGCGCACATGGTCAGTAACTCACATACCATTGTCTTTGTTGATTATTATACACATGTTTGAAGGTATTGATTTGGCAGGTGCAAATTTGGTTAAAGGTGCTTGTTCCAATTTATGTGTATCATGTTTTCTACTTGATATGAGAGTCTGGCACTTACATATGCTCACCACCAAGTGTCGTGGGATGTGGTTTTGATGATAGAAGCGATAATACAGGATTTGGTTTATATAGTGCTAAGTTAAGCTGCTTTACTTATGCTAAAATTTGGTGCATTTTAAAGCCACGGGTTATTACATTATGTATTCACGAGTAATCTTGAAGCAGATTTAGGCAGCGTGGATACAATTTCAACTGATTTAGGCAAAATAGATAACTCAATTATTAGGAAATCTCCATATCTTCTACTTTAACATAAAATTCAGTGACTCATGTACAATTCATTGACTTAGTTGACAAGCACAAATTTCTAAGCAGAGCAAAAAAAGTTGTACGGGCAACAAAACAAACTTATAAAGTGGGCAGCATAAAGAAAAAGACCCTGAATATTTGTATTTCTTCGAAAACCTGCATAGCATGCGCAAAAAAATGAGATTGGCTATCAAATTTGTCATTATAGGTGGCATTTGTGATCCACAACCTGGTCCCCCGACTTACCTCAAAAACTTGAGATTTTAATATCATCTGAACCACAGCCTTAGTTATCCATGTGTACCTATCTTACGTGCAAATTTGTCAGTTCCTTTTGAGGGCCGGCTACTGGTATCCTGTCACCAGTACTACCTGTTCCCAGGGCCTATGTCGGCGGCTAAACCGTCCATCCCCATCGGGTTTCCAAGGAATTCTGATGAGGAGGATAGCTAGTACCCTGGTAGAATGAAAAAGAAATACCTCTACAGGGCATCAGCCCTGGAGATCTGTGGGGACCATCCAGCACATGCTGCCTTGCACATGGTAGGCGTGGTTGCCCAAATCCTAGGCCAACCGCCAAAACTTGGATTGCCGTCAGGAGGGCATCCGGTCAATTATCTTTTGCTCCATCAAATCCTCACACGCATATTGCTGAGTGTGAGTGTAGCTGGCCACCTCCGTTTAGTGGACAAACTTGATTTAAACTTCTGGGTTAAAATAACTTTAAGAAAATTATAATTTTGTATTTTCTGTCCATAACTGGACGAAATTACCACACCCAGTGGGCCTATGTACCATGGTAAAAAAGCAATTGCTCATACCCCAAACCGCAAGATTGGATTAACCCAATTTTGTGAATAGTTTTTCTCAAGGATATCTTGAACCAGAAGGTGCTGATTCAAGAAGTTCACCTTTGAAAATGCAGCTAAACAAAGTCTGCAACAGTGGGGTAGCTCGACCAGCTATGGATTACTCCAGACCCACTCTTTTAAGCCAAGAGGGCATTGTCCATGCGCTGCCATCCAGTTTGCTGTCCTCCCCCATCGGCTACTTGGAAAACATAGTGCATCGCTAGGACAATTGCAATAATTGTATATCTGTCCATTGAGATTCAGTGAGCTCAGCTGAGTTAAGCAATGTCCATACACCTTATCTAAGAAGTGGTTTACTCCTTATTCATTTTCCATTGGCACTATGGAGGGGATCTTTGAAAAAAATTGAAAACGAGGAGTGAGATAAGTAGTTGGAAATTTACCAAAAGTAATGCACCATAAAAATTTTGCCATTGTGCCATATCTTCTGATCATTTACAGCTTCTTAGGATTGCATCACCTCCTTCTACTATCAGAAATACCCTAGCACCACTCCTGTTCTTAGCTGACGTATGTGGATTGCTATATTGAATTACAATGGAGGCGGCATATGCTTGTGTGTGTGTTGGGGGGGGGGGGGTCATCCTCTCTCCCACTTTTCAAATTTTTTCCTAGTCAGTTCAAAACATTTATAATACTACAAAATGAGATCATCTTTCTGCGGGGTGTCCAGCTGTGCATTTAGTTATGCGATCGCATACCGGTCTGTTTGGCATGCAGGTAGAGGAGGACCGTCTGACCTTTGTTTGCAGGTTTTTCCAAGAGTGACTCATAAAGGTACTCTATAGGTTAAATTTGCATAGAAATGCCCGCTTGGACCTGAGCACAGAACAAATCTAAGGTCAAGTTCACACACCTCGGTCAGAAGATCACAACACACTGGTGATGCAAAATTCGTTCCTCAATCTGATACACTATATAGCTGCACCACCATGGATGCTGTATTTGGCTTCAAGATGTCCATTTGATGCCTACAGTTATAATGGATAGAATTTTCATCTCCATCTTCATGTGAACAAGTTACCACATATACCTGCTGTAATGATGAATAATGATATGCACTCTAGCTGGTTTACTGAGATTTGATGCATAACTGGTGGATAATTGTTATAAATGAGGTTTCCTACAAAAGAGTAATTATTAAAAGTCTGTCAGAGGATTCCAGACAATTTTTTTAGCAAAAGCTATGTGTTTCAAAACAGAATCTGCAGATTGGTTATGAAATTGGAACTGAATTAATTAAGATCCTAGTAAGTGTAGCATCTCATGGTTTTCTCAAATTTTGAATCTGAAATTTGCTTTAAGGCTACATCTTGTCATTATAATAAAAAATAGTGGAAGGGTTTTCATATCATATTAAGTTCAATATTTTGGTCAAAATAAATGTTGTATGAACATCTTTATTTTGTGCAGGGTCACAAAAAGTGTGTGTGTGGGGGGGGGGGGGGTATGCTCCTTAATAGCACCCTTGTCTGGGACCCTGATCAAACTACATATTTAAGACAGTATCCTAAATTCAGTCATGATCAAGAACAAGGCTGTAGCTATGGTGGGTGTTTCCATAAGGTGACACCCTTTTCTGACACCCTATGAATTCGGAAACCTTAACGGAATAAACCTATTAACCGTTGTGTTTTGTGTCAGAAAAGATGTCAGAAAAAGGGTGGACCTTATTGAAACACCCAGCTATGGTGGGTGGCAATGGGGTGCCTCCCAATTCCCACCCACTGCTAAACAGTACTCACAGTTAAAAATTAGTGTACAGCAACAAATTATTGAAATTTCTGGCATTAAGGATCAATCTCAAGATACAATTCACCCAGCACAGAAAGTTCTGGCTACAGCCTTGATCAAGAACTAGAATTGCCATCTCTCTATACAAATACTAATCTCTATACAATCTCTATACAAAACACTAAGTTCAGCAAAAGTCATCCAGCAGACAGATCCATCATCCAATGCAACAGTTAATTTCTTCTGATGGGAATATAAATTTATATCTTCAAAATTCAAGGTGCTTGAATTATCTTAGCACTAAATCATTTTCTTTAAATACAGAATCATAAAGATCTTTTTATGTGAAATATTTAATATTTGTATGAATGCACTCTCTCCTTAAAGTTTGGAGCAAAGATTATTGCCCTAAATCTCTGAATATTGCATCTTGATCTTGCCAAAGTTTCGATGCTATCTCAGAGCCCACAGACTTTCTTTTAAATGTACAGGTATTCTCTGCATGCATTTGCCAAGAGGATTAACAGCAGAAATTGCCGATATTTACTTTTAACAATGTGAAACGAGTGAGCAGAGGCATTCATTTCATAACCTACAGCTTGTTCCTTATTATCTGAAAGCTTATTCCCGGCCTTTTTCACATCCACAGTGTATATTTAGCACCATTACAATTTGCTAAAATATGGTGTTCAGTTTGCGGTATGGGTTTGTCAAAGCGCGGTATAATTGGATCGCGTCTTGTGGTTATTTGAGGAACGTGTTAGACATGGCCTCGAGAGACCAAGTAGCATGTTAAGTGCCAGAGTCCCTTAAAGCAAAAAACACAGCTATGATCAATAGGAAATTACTACCCAATTTATTCAGAGAGGTGGATGATATTTAATGTATCAACTCTGAAGTAAATGTGAGTGAGAGTTCAAACTTGAAGCATGTGAGAGAATGTAGAGGATGCTAAAGATGATGAAGATAATTATGCATTATGCACCAGAAGCATGACTTAATGCCTTGTTTCATTGTAATGATTAGAAAAAACAGTAATATGAATTTAAAAAGGGCAATCTTTATGCTTATTTTCTGGGAAAGCTTTATAAATCAAATATAGTTTAAAGCCGAAGCTGATAATTCTTCAATGATTTACATTTCTTTTAAATAAATTCATAAAACTTACTGTTTGTGGCTATACTTTGTCTCGTCTGAAGTATGAAGTGGCGACGCGCGCGTACACACAGTGCCGCCTTTCAGTTGCAGTGCGCTTGTGCTTTACCTACGCGCGCGCTGAAAGTCGGTTCAATGTATACGCCCGCGTCGCTACTTCATACTTCGAGCTGGACAGAGTATAGGTGGAGTCCACTCATGATTTTTTTGTGCATGTCTTTGGTGTTTGTTGTGATCTTGTGTGAAATGTTTTTGTAAAGCCTTCATATAAATATATTGCATGTGGGTACCACAGGGATCAATCCTGGGTCATCTTCTCATTCTCATTTACGTCAATGAAAAAGGTAATATCAAATCGTTTGATATCACTTTGCTGATAATAGCAACCTAATAGGATTTTATCTTGATGAAGTGACAAACAAAAGTACTAACACTTAAAAAATATTTATGTTCAGTCATTCTGGGCAATTGGTGGTTAGCCAGTATTTTTGTGTCAACTGCTAGTCTGAGAACACTAACCAGTTTGTCTGTCTTGATGTTAAAGTTGCATGCAAGTTTTGGTGCCAGGTGAATATGTTAAATCCAATTGCAACCTTACTTGGGTTAGTTATGCGTTATGAGCACCATCTCTCCAGCTGATGAGGTCAAAGGTTACATTCCATGGTCAAAGATTATCTCAGGTCAAGTTATAAGAAAAAGTCATGTAGAAATTGCCAAAGCAGGCGACACTATAGTGCTTCAAGAACCACCTTGTAGTTGAGGTAATAACTACAACATTTTAGTAACAGTATTGACTGTGATTAAAAAAAAACATGCTCATTCTCATACTTTCCCATGAGACAATTGACAAGCCAAAAACTTTACTGCCTCTGTTGCTGGAATTCACAAAAGAAAACTCATTTAACTGTCAACATGGTTCAGAACTAACAATCAGTTGTTCAACATTATCTATGTGTTCAGTGCTGTTTTCCAATATTTGATGGATTTTCATGAAACTTGTTAATAAATTGGTGGGTGGATGGGGTTTTTTAGGAATTTTGAGGTAAATCCTTATACTAAAAAATGTTATACTTTTGGAGTGATTTATCACTCTTTTGGAAGGAGAACTTTTCACTCTTTGTATTTAGAGAGAATGTGAGACCATTGTTCTAACAACCATGTATTCTGCTGTGTGAGCTTCTGCGCCATTGGTGTTCTTGTTGAATGCACTATTAGTGATCCACCCAAAAAGGTCAAAATACTTAAAATTTGCAGGAGCAGTTTGAAAGTTGGATAGGTCTGTGTAGAATTTGCATATCATATTTTTTTCAAATGAAAGATGGTATAAAGGAAGAAAGCAGCAGACTTCAAAGATATCAATTTCCATTCATTTGTGTGTTGCAATAAGTGCCCGTACAGAGAGTAGTGTCTAAAATATTTGATTTTTTTCCTTCTCACTATCCGATTGTTTTCAGTCTTATCATTTGCAGGGTATGTTAGCATAGTTATACTTGTTACAGACAATACAAAAAGCTGATTTCTGTTTATTTTTGGCTGATTCAGCAAAATAGTGACTTTAAGTCCAATAAAGTCATAAAATAGAAGTCGTAAGCTGTAAAACGTTGACTCCACCTAAGGTGCCATGCTTATTACAAAGTCATGGATTCTTGATTAAAAAATATTTTTTAAAAATGTACAAAGATGTGACCATAAAAGATAAAAAATATTATGTTGTGACTGATGCAGATGTAGATTTAAACCGACTTCAAATTTTCACCTACCCGGCGACCTACTATTTGAATGTCACATTAATCCCGCAGGGACTTAGACACCTGCATTAGACAAGTCTACCTTATAATACCCCATGCTCCAACCCTAATCCAATTTTAATGCCATATGAATTATAAGATTTATCTACATCAAACACCTTGCACTAATACTAGAATTCCCTCTGTGGCTTTCCTTTCTTCCTCTTTCACCATAGCTATACAGATCGACCCTCTCGGTTTCCTGGAAGTGCGTGATGGACTGTCGTCGGATTCGCCGCTTCTAACAAGGATTAGCCTAAATGAGACTTTTCATCAATATGTCATATCATCTCAAAACTATGTGTCTGTAAGATGGAGAGGTGCTGCAAGCCAGCAAGATGTAGTCCAAATAACATACACCAATGTGGATAATTGGGGTAAGTCTCAACTAACTTTCTCTTTCATTATTGGTAACACAGATAAAAAGGAATATTCTTTTCCCTATTCCCATTTTGGGAGAGGAAAGATTGTGAATGGAGGTCAACTTGACTTTGCAAAGTATAAACACAGAACAGGAAAAAAAACTTGGTCTGAAAAAAAAGAATTCAGTTTATTTTCTGATGCAATTTTGGAATACTACACAGGAGATAAACCTGTGTTATCTTTTAGGTTTGTTAAAGGTGCTTGTTCCAATTTAAGTGTATCATGTTCTGTACTTGATATGAGAGCCAGGCACTTTCATACACTCACTATCAAGTTTTGTGGGAAACAAACTTGTAGTTTTTATGGTACAGGTAAAATGCATGTTGCAATGTCCTATTTGCTACTGTGTTAATATTAATTGATGGTTCAATTTTGTAATAAAATTGGATTGATTCAGCCCAAATTTATTGGTCGAGCTATGAGTTGCAAAAATATTGGACGAGACGCAGTCGAGCCCAATATTTTAAAACTCATAGCGAGACCTATAAATATTGGGTGCAAATCAATCCAATTTTATCATTATCATGCGTAAGATCCGATATCATCGCGTATCAGACACCTCAAAGCATGATAATGAGCTAAATCAGTCTAGCCATTTGGATAGTAGAAGCAAAAATGTGTACAAAATTGGCCCATGTGTTAATTAATGCACTTGACCAAATTTTGAGACTTTTGTTCATAAGATCAAAAAGGAACATTTCCTGGGCCTAAAATGTCACTGGTGTAATGAGAAAAATATAAGATTTCTTCTGATGCCAAAATCTCAATTTTGACGGAGTAAAGTGGGGGATGAGGTTATCAATTGGGTTACATACCTTTAAACATTAAAATAGCAGGTTTGGGGGATCTTTAGGAAGAAATGGATTGAAAGCTCAAATTTCAGGAAGACAATGATACTACTTCTGAGTAATTCAAGGGATTCCTAAGATGATTGGAACAAGCATCTTTAAGCTTTGTTACCTTACCAGGGTGTTTTTCTTTGTTGAATTGAACTAAATGATGAATGGGAACCATGTTATACTATGCTATATGGGCCCATCTTCACTTTAAAATATTATTCCCTGCAGAGCAGAGCACAGCAAAGATATATGCCTTTGCAGTGTACTTTACGGAATTGAATTATTAGCTAAATGACGTATGGGAACCATGTTATACTGTGCTACATAGGTTCTTCATCATATTAAAATGTTATGCAGAGCAAACCATAGCAGAGATTCATGCCTTTCCAGTGTACTTTGTTGAATTGAAATTATTAGCAAAATGATGCATGGGAACCATACATCAAGTTCAAGACTGTTCCTGGTAATTTATTAATTAATTTAGAATCAGCATCAGAACACTTCCTTTTAATGATTACAGATAATAAAAATGAACAAGTTGGCAAACCTGTGTTTTAAAACCCACTGAGGTCAAAGTCGCATGTTAATAACAAAATATTAAAGCTTCAGAAGTCTTGTGCATTATAGGGCTGTCTACGCTGACGTCACAGTTCGGCCATTTTGAGGTGATGGGAAGTTATAGAGCGGCCATTTTGTGGTGATGATTCCCATAGGCCGCCGTGTAAAACTGGCATAAAATGCGCTGATTTTTACCTGAAGTGATAGCAGGAGACTGGAATGGTAGCCACTAGTTAGGAAATAACATGCACATTTTAGAATGCCTATTCGTTTCACTTGCATGGTAGAAACAATCCAAAGAAATGGTCATAAAGGGTGCCAAACACAAACGGCCTTGTAGAAACACATGTTTGTTTATCACCTCCGATGAACCGGGGCTGCGATGAACTAAGATTTAGACTTATTAGAAAGTACGCACAGTGTTGTGTGTCGCGGAGTGATACTGCGCAACGAGGGCCGATGATAAAGGCTAAGCACCGGCAAGTGACCCAGATGAGTAGACAGCCCTATTACTGTGTTAATAAGTCACACTCATAGTACCTACGAACATATGCTATTTAGACGTCATATTGAAAAAAGTGCAAAAACATAGTGGCTTATCTTTGCGATGGTAAACTTACTGAACAAACTACATGTCTGCATGACAATATTCATGGATGTCTAAGGATCATTTTATATTCGAGGAGGTCCTGGTAAAATCAATGAAGACTCGATGATAAAGTACAATTTTCTATGCTGTAAGGTTTACGTAGAAATGGGCTTGGGCGGTAATGATCAAGTGCACAAGTGCAAATATCATATCTGTCAACAAACTTGTTGAACCAAAATGGCTGTTGCATTCTATCCTTTCATTTATCTATCTCTATGTGCTACATAGGTTCATCATCATTTTAATGTTATTCCTCAAAAGTTCTTTGCTGAATTGATTTGAATTAAATGATGTATAGGCCAGCAGGGGATGTATTGGAACCATGCAGTAGCATCAGAACTGGGGCCCAGGAGGCCAACGGCCCCTCCACTTTTTGAAGAAGGGGCCTGGCCCCTTTTGGAACAAGATCTGGTAAATGTGTCCAATTTTTTCAGTTTTTAAAATAATCTTGGCACCAGAATCAATTTGATCCCTCCATTTTGAAAATGTTCCACTGCCACTAGTGGCATAGGGTGTCTTGTGGTTTTGAGGGGCAAAAGCCCAGTCAGAGGAAAAAGTTTTCCCGATCGGAGAATATTAGTAGGGTTAAAAAAAGTGGCTGATTTTGCTTGATTTCCTGTTTTGACCTCATTTTTTTGTGTTCAAAAGGGAAACTCTGCCCCCTTTCCCCCTATTGGCCATACCACTGGCTGCCACTGGAGCCATGCTATACTGTGCTTACATAGATCCTTCATATTAAAAATGTTATTTCTACAGAATGAACCATAGCAAATAACAATGTCTTCCTAGAATTATTTGCTGAATTGAACTGAGCTAACTGATGTATGGGAACCATGCTATGCTTTGATCAGAACCAAATAGGTGGGAATTGTAGATCCTTCTTAAGAATGATGTATTTGCCCAGACTACTCTGTATTTCGTTTGGAAAAGGAATCCGATAGCACATAATGCTATGAATTGATCATTTTTGGATGCCTTTAATGTAATTTTGCAACTCAATTCTCCATGATTGGAATTAATATTATTCTGCTTTGTTATGAGGCACTATTTGGTATTGATCACGTTTAAAGCTTTTCATCTGAATTCCTCTCAGTATCTTGCTTCTTATTTTCAGTTATACAGGGTGTCTCAGAAAGAATTACACCCTAACTATTGGTGACCATAACTTCAAAAGTTTGTATCACATTTGATAAATTTAAAAAGAATCTTAAACCACGATTATTTTTCAATATTTTAATGTAAACAGCACTCGATTCGGTTCAGTAGTTTTGAAGAAATAAGCGATTATGTAACACATGTCAATGGACGCTTCCTTCCAAGTTTTGTAATAAAGTGATTCAGACAGAACAGGCGAGAAATAATCATAATTCTTTCAAATTTCAGGTCTAAGTGGGTAATCCTGTTAAAGCTTGATCTGTGGATGTGTGGCACATTGTTACGTCTGCAACTTTGTCTGGGATTTAGACGAAGACTCCGTCTGATGGCTGCAATGTTCTGTAAAGTTCGGGGGGTTCGCCGCCTTCCACAGCAACTCTTGTTCAAATTTTGACTTGTACCCGTTTCACGGTACTTCTTAACATTGTTAAAGATTGTCTTCTTGCAAGGAGGATTTCTGTTGAATTTTAATCTAAATTCCTGTCTGACCAGAGTAATGTTATGACCAGTTTCGGCATATCTGAAAACCACAAATGCCCTTTGTATGGGCGACAAATGTTGACCAACCATCTTGTCTCGTGCCAGTACTTCATATAACACGAGTATAGATTAAAACGCGGGAATTTTGAATTTGCACTCAAATCATGCCTTAATTAATTAAATGTAGAATCTACCATCTTATTAGAATAAGATGTCTAATTTGAATAAAATACCATTGTGAATAATCTTATTGTTCAGTTTATCAAGTTCTCAATTCATTCTATGCAGTGCCACCCCCTAGTTCAACTAACATATTTCACATTTTTCTACAGATTTTATTGGTGTTGTTTTCTAATAAAGATGATCATTCTTGTTATTTACCAGGTTTTGTTTTTCTTGTTGGATTTTTGTTATAATTGTCATAATTGTTTATTACTATAATAAAACAAACAAAATGGCATTGAACTCACAAAATATTAAACAAGGCCGGTTCTGAGGAATGAAAAGAAGACAGCTTGAACGGATAACACGAGTAATCAGCGGTAGTTAACACCAAATCTGCATTATTGTGAGCAAACTTGGAAGGAAGTGTCCATTGATATGTGTTACATAATTGCTTATTTCTTCAAAACTACTGAACCGAATCGAGTGATGTTTACATTAAAATGTTAAAAAGTAATTGTGGTTTAAGATTCTTTTTAAATTTCTCAAATGTGATACTTATTTTTGAAGTTATGGTCGCCTATAGTTAGGGTGTAATTCTTTCTGAGACACCCTGTACAAGACCACTTATGCACTTCGCTCCAGCTCTACCATCAAATTTCAAGTGCCTCGCTCCAATAAACAACATGGCGATCGTGCCCTGTCAGTTGCAGGTCCTTATTTGTGGAACAAATTGCCTGTTAACATCCGTGGTCTTGATCACATTTCTGCTTTTAAAAGTCATTTGAAGTCTCATCTGTATCCCAAACTGTAGTTTTCCCCTTCCCTTCTTTCTCTATAGCGCCTTGCCTACTTTAGTAAAAGGTACTTTATAAATCTCATTATTATTTATTTATTATAATCAAAGAAGTATAACGTGCTACATATACATTCATCATCATTCCATGCTTTGGACCACATCACATGAGAGTCTCTCTGAGTATTTTTAGTATTAAATTGATCCTTTTATTGCACTGGGTGTCTTGATTGTATTTAATTAAAGAACAACCCTATTGCAATCAATTTAGAGATTATCAACAAGTTAAGGGGATCAGCAAGAAGAGTTCATTAGATTTGATGTAATTCCTGCAATCAATACCTAATTTCTGATGTCAAAAATTGATTGAAACTTGTTAAGTAAATTGGAAAAAAAAAACATTTCGGTTTATAGAAACACTATAAGCAAAGCATAATGGGATAACATGATTATCTGCTGGCAATAATTAAGGCTCTCACAAAGATATTCTTTCCAAGAATCTTCCCACATGGGAATGTGGCATGCACAGGCACACATGTGGGTTCTGGCTACACTAAAGCCACAACTGTCACATCCCTGATACCAAGCAAAGCCACATGTTTTGAACACATTCTGGACTAAATAATTCAAACTTCAGGTCACCTTTTCCAGAAGATAAAAGCATCATTCAACAGATAAAACCTTGATCAGCAGTAAGAAGCAAACACATTAGAGAAAGGGGAGATTTGATATTTCTGTAATTTTGAGATAAATTTTGCGCACAAGGAGGTTTGCACCCATAAAAAACATTTGCACCCAGAGTTTTTGGAACTAGAGATAAGCCTAGATGCCATGTGTTGCATCTGGCCAGATGAAGGGGGCCAGCTGTACATTTATAGATGTTGTGGCGCATATCCCCCGGGGCGCATGGGTGGGGGGGGCATGATGGGTATAGACATGTGCCAATCCTAAATGCATGGATATCTCATCAATAATGAAAATTCCAAATAACTTCCAAGGGCCCTTGGGTTGTTTGTTGAAGGCATGCTGAAGGGATTTCAATGTACTGGTACATGTCTTGAACTGTTTTGATGTTGCACATAATTTTGTGTTATGCTCATGTGCTTGGAAAATGATTGTTGTTGATGAAGGATTCTGGTGGTGAGAGGATGCATTACCCATACGGGGAATGCATCCTCTCACCTACTGATTATGTGGATGTTTTTCATCACACATCATCATGATAATATTTGCTTAGTGTATCGCCAGCTTTCACCACCCTTTGGTACGGTATTCAGAATACTTTTCGTCTTGTACGAGTATAGGCCTATTCATTTGATACGGTCCGATCCAGCCTATAACACGTATTTTTCGCGAAAAAAAAAAGAAATAAAATCTAATTAGTACTTTGAATACCATTAGTGGCTAAAATTATTAATTATAGGAAGATGAAAGAGGAAGGGAAAAAAATCATATGCCCCGTGTGGGATTCGAACCTGGAATCGCATGGTCACGAGGCGAGATCTCTATCCACTCCGCCAAGCGGGATTGTTTGATAATTTTGACAATATAATGGTTAAAACTTATCTAATTAAAACAAAACGCTAAAACATTCTAAATTTACACTTTTGCATAGCAAATAATGATTTGATTGTAAAATCTAAACAATTACTCCAAATCGGTCAAATTTGGTATCAATTTGAAGAGAAAAGATTGTTTGGGTGACGTTTCCCGAGCATCCGAATGCTTCCGAAGACGGCTTAATCATGTGATCATTTGTCCTTCCCTTCCGATGCTCATCCTTCCCCCCTCTGATGCTTATCGTGACGTAACGGGGCATTTAATAAAATCATAAAAATTCACTTTTTGGCTCAGATGTATGCTGTTTCGTATGTTTTTCAGCGTTTCCAACCCTGTTGAAACCATTAAGGCGTTCCATGCGATACAATGTTAAAATGTTGGCTACATCATAGATATCTGGGGCGTTTTAGGTCGTTACCTGGTATTTCACTATGAAACTTATTGAGAGAGTTCCGCCAAAGCCCTAGTCGTGAGCTACGCCACCTACGGTGGTTCCGGGAACATTGCGTCCAGTTAATAATAACTTGCAGGGATGTAAGTAGGCATACCATTAATTTCTTAAAAAATTGATCCGGCCCTTGCCACAGTGCCTAAACGCTAACATGCAAAGCTAAACTTTTATGTGGGAATCATCCAAACAAAAGGCTACAGGAGTTAAAGGGGTATATCCTGTACAAAAAAACATGGGTATGCTTTAATATAACCCTGAAAAATCTCTCCCCTGTGGGCTTGAACTACATACCCATGCCACTGCACCAAACTGATGTACATCATTTAAAGTCTGACTCAGAGATTTCTGAATATATTTTTTTTAATATATTAATTAAAAATAATCAACTAGAACTAAAGATAGTCACCTAGAATGCTCAATTCCAAATTTTGAGATGAATCGTAGTTTTCGTTTTGATGCAGTAAACATTTATGTGTATATAACAGTGCCATAGGATACTGTGTATAACAAAATTTCCGGATCCGGAATTCCTAAACAAATATGTGATTTTCTATATGACGGATTTCGATTTGAGCTTAGCTATTTCACACAGTGATTAGTATATGGACAAGCATTATGTACATGCAAAAAACACAATTTGTTTGGAAATTGAGGGCGCCCTCATCGGGAAATCTCTGAGTCGGCCTTTAAACAATATTCTGCAAACAGCATTTGTATTTCAACCAATTTAAAGACTCACTGTATTTCATGTGAAAAAACAGCTTTCATTCAATAATTTAATAATGAAATTAATTTATTCAAACTTGATGAAATTACTTTATTCAAACTTGTGGGAATTATCGTTGGGCAGAAGAGTAGCAAATATATTTGTCAATAACTGATCAAACTAAGGGTATTATGTGAGGTATATTTTGTTAAAAAGCTTCAAACTAATATGGTCTTTTGTAGAAATCAAAGCAATTTAAACCAACATTTTTGTGAATATCTGGCCAAAGGCAATAATACAGTATTTTGTGAAAAATAATTTTTCTTAGAAATCAAGTGATTTGATCTAAGATTTCTATAGTTATTCTTAGGAAAGGCATTCATAACAAAAATTATCCATAATAAATCTGTTGCCTGAAGCCTTGCATATGATAAATGATATTACCAGATGGAAATCATGCATTTGGCACTAACTCACTATTATCATAAAGTTTGAATCTTTTATAGCTCCCAACTTGAGGTTACATCTCCACTTTGGAACATTTTGTAATATCATTAAAGGTCCATGGCTGGATCGCTAATAGCCTCGTCCCCAGAAGCCCCAGATTTTACCGGAAGTGGTCAACATTTTGGTATCAGAAGAAAGCTACTATTTTTCTCATTTACCCTGTGAAATCTTAGAGCCAAACAATGTTTGGTTTGACAGTTATGAGCGAAAATGTACCCCATTTTGGTCGACCAATATTAATTTTACACAGTACTCTATGGGGCTTACAAAATCACGTTTTTAGCTCTCGCATAAAAACGGATTTAAATATCGGCGCGAAACTTTACAGATGGGTTTTTGGAGTGAAGGCCAATCTTTTAAGATGAAAACTACAGATCCTTAAATCGGGCCATTCCCCTTTAAGCCAGGTGAACTGAAAAAAACAAGGTAATGGAACAAGTATTCATAAGTCTTGGCTATTTACATTCAATCAAAATAACCGATGTAACTTAAAAAACAGTGGCATTGCTAGTGAGATCATCATGAACATTGGCTGGTATTCACAAAAGCAGGTTAACTTTAATCCAGGGTTAAACAGGGTTTAATCCACGATCTTGGGTTAAATTCATGTTATCCTCTATGGGAATTAACACTGGGATACAGTTAACCCGCTTTTGTGAATACCGGCCATTGAGTTTAAAATCTGTTGAAAATATTCAAATAGATGGAGATTGCATTGTAGGATTTTTTTAAAATTTTGAAATAGATGCAAACTGCACATGGCTGGGATTTTTTTAAATATTAAATGAAATGGATGCAGATTGCATTGTGGCATTTTCTGGCAGGGAAGGAAGGACGATCACAGATCCTTATCATATTTATTGTATCTTCTGTATTCTTTGTATGATGATTGTCTGTAGAGATGGTTATCAAGTGAAG